>NMRA01000287.1:223392-259932 GCA_002633005.1 Phoronis australis | reverse complement strand
CCCCATTTGGCGAAGTGGGCAAAAAGGTCCGCGTGCGAGAAACAAAAAGTCCGAGAAAATGAGACAAAAGTCCACTAAACAAGCACAAACGCGCAATTCACAGTGGTGCCCCTGTTTTCTTTTTTAGGGCTATTTTGTTACCAAAAGGTCCACAACGCTAGGAATTCGAGCCCCCTATGTTGAGGGCTGGGTGCGGGCATGTTTAGCCAGATGGTTTTCAACAAATTTCAAAGATGGGTCCCTGATATGGATGCAAAACAGACCACTTGCGACAAAAAATCGTCTTCGGGAACAAAAATCGTACGAGCAACAAAGATTTCCAGATTTTAGGTTAAGACTATACACTTGGGGTACAAGAGAACACAAGAGATGGCATTTGACACCATACCTGACTGTTGACAGTTGCAGGGTTCCTTTTCCAGGCATTCCGCGCGACAGTAGAGGTCAGGCATGCATTGTCTGTTCTTTCCACAAAGTTTGACAGAGTTCTCCTTCAAGAAACGATAGGAAGAGAGTAAGCGCTATGACACATGAGATGAAATATTTAAGTGGCCTTGAACCCGTGCTTTTTCAGTTTTGATTCCTGTCACTTATCGATATTGACATTGGTTTTCCAGTGACAATCATTCAGTAGTAATCTCGAAGCAGAGACTGACAGTTCTTCATCATTTCAAACCAACTCGTCAAATTTCAGATCACGTAGTGGAAATTTGAAAAGCCCAAAAATCACACCTATTTTAACTAAGGAACAGTTTACGATGGTAAGTGACCAACACTTGCTTTTTGATAGAAAGATCGAAATTAATGCCGATTTAAATACAATAACCGAATTTTTTTAAATCTCGACAGGACTTCTGCATCAGGGTAACTTTTGTCAAAATCAGTGGCTGATATAGGTTTCTCGGGTTCCTTGAGCTATAAAATTGTAGGAACTGTGTTGTGATATCAATTTTTCCGGGCCGCTCACAATTTCCGCCTCTCATTATTACCGCAATGAGGCGTTTTTGAAAGGTCATTCCGAATATCCGCCCATGGGCCTATTTTCGGAAATTCTTGACGGTCGGTTATGTCATTTTAAGGTTATCCACATGTAGAACGTTATCGACTAGTATGCGCATTTAGCAAAATATTTAGAAAACTATAGAGTTCAATTTCATGAAAGTATTGTTTTATATAGATACAAAGTCTGTGGAACTTGATATTTACTGTTACCAATCTGTTATTAATTGGGTCACGTGATCATGTCTTTTTTAGTAAACTTGAGCAACGAAGAAAGGTGCATTGGTAACAAAAAACAACGGTGTCAATAACATGATGGAAATCTTTACTATGATTCACAATACGACTGAAATGTAGTGCTCTTCGATCGGTGCATTATGCAAACAGATACTTCCCTCGGAAAAGGGAAAACTAATGAATGACCACAGTGCATCAACTCTACTGCACGCTTGTCACTGATATCACACTCGCTCGTCACTAATATCATTCCCGGATGGTCAACAATGTCACCCCGGGTCGTCACCAATGTCACCCCGGGTCGTCACCGATGTCGCTCCCGTGTCGCCATTAATATCACTTCCCGTCTCGTCACCAACACCACTTTATTGTGATCACTAATATCTCTTCCAATTCACCACCGACTTCAGTCTCGCCTTACAGTACATTCTGTTTCATTTTATGAAGTTACATAATTAATTAAAAGGAATTTCAATCCAAACAAAATCTCATGTTTGTGCAGGAGTGAAACTGGTACTTTTGCCCTACATTTTGGTACATCTGCACCTATAAATTCTCTGAAAGCCAAGATAGAGGACACAGTTATATTATAAAAATTAGTCAACGAATAACAACAATGGCTTTTTTACAGTAATTGCTAGTCTATGCTTCAGTTGGAGGTAATTCAACGAAGCCATCTTGTCAGACAGTCAGCTTAATCATAAACATTTCCAGGATGAAAACATTTATTGTGAGAAAACGTACAGTCAAACAAAGTTTTCAAAGACCTGTAGACTTTGAGAAGTCATTGACACGTTACCAACTAGCGATCTTTGCCTTTAACTTCCTGATCTTTTAGTTACTACAGACGTCGATTGTGGCTTCAGCGTTTATGCTATCTGTCAAATATCTTTCACTTGCCAGGACAATCAGGTCCCCCAGTCTGTCGCCATTCATAGTTGAACAGAAGCAATTTTTGACACTTTTTATTTTGCTTAAGTTCTCTCGTCTTTTGCCACACTAACGGGCGGTGTAAAGCAGCCTTTCAGCTTGGCGAATGCACGGGAAGACCCCTTTATTCTTGAAATCAAAGTTACACACGCCGTTAACCGTGTCAAGAGGTGGCTTCAAGGACGCACACAGCTTGATGAAGATATCACACTCAGCTTCCATGTTTGCTTTGTCGATACTAACCGATGTCGGGAAGAGCTCGTAAATTGCCGAGAATTCCTCTTCTGTAGGGATTGCAAGAGGTTGTTGAAATAATTCAGCTAGAGGTTCAATATGGGAAAGACAACGTCTTATGTACTCGCTGGCCTGCGTATCGAGGATACGGAACCTCAATCACCCATCTTCGGTATGTTTCGTTTAAACCCAGAGCTGTTGAATTTAGCGCACTGGTCTAACCTTTTTTGTACACGCTTCGCCCATTTGTTTGCAAACTCTTTCTCGGTACTTTAAAAAAGGTCTTGCAAATCGGTTCCCTGCATCGATCTGAACATTCCGTTCCATTGTGGAATACCTGATTGTCTCGATCGATGAAACAGTTATGTTGATTAGTCTCAATGTATCCGGGATATTAAGATCTTCCTTCTGTAGCTCCGTTGTCCTAATTTTTGCCTTTTTCTAGATCACAAATCAAATCAAAAAAATCGTATTTCAGCGTGACCGCGTCAAAAGTGAAAATTAAATCTTGTTTTCCGTCGGTTTTTCATTTCTTGCGAATAAAAAGAAAGATAAAACCCAGTGACAGCCACAAATCGACGAAAGTCCTCATGGTACAAGGTTTTGAATAAAATCCTACCTTGAAAGCCTTTAATATTTGAATGAAACTGTTAGGCCAATTTTTCTGTCGTTGCCCTGCTTTTCCTGCTTTTGCCCTACTAAATCGAAAATTATTGGGGAGTATCACACCCCCGACACCCCCATAAGTTACGCCCGTGTTATGACGTATGGCTTTCAAACTGTTGAATATCCACCATCATATCATGCAGTGTTGAAACATTAATAACCTATTGTTTGCAAACCATGACAATTGCGATGGGATGAAAATAAGCAATCCTATTTGAATTGAACATTGTTTTTTTCTAAATAAATACGATTGGCCAATTAGTATCTAATACACTAACAATATAGTCATCAAATATGAAGTGTTGTTTTTTTTTAATTAATAGTTATTAAAACCTAATTGCAAACGGTTTGAAATGAAGGCTTTGATAAACATATTTCCATAAACATATAGAAACAGAAGACGAAGATTTAAGGTATAGCCGTTTGTTTGTATATATATATATATATATATTTATGGAAACATATTCATTAAAGCGTTCATCATTACCTTCTGTTGGTCATTTGTCCTAAAACGCCCGTTGTAAACACAGGTTTATGTTTAAAGTTTACAATTTTGGCGATATTTTTAATTTGATCATACTTGGGTCTATTGCCTGTTTTAATGTGGCGGAGATAAAGGAATGAAAACCCTAAGCAAATCTCCTGTAAAACACTGTAGTCGAACTGGACATAAACCTCATATTTTGACTTACGTAGCTTGCTATTGCTCGTTCAGCTACTGTGGTGTACTTTGTCAAGATCTGCGAGTTAGGATCCGACTGAATTGGTCCCTGTAGTTCAAACAGACGACAAAGAAAGCCGTCATGCGTCACAGTATCGCAGCGTTTTCTCTTCAGACATTCACCAAGGCATCGAGTGTACCATGTTGTCGATATTTCCTCCAACAAAAGCCCGTATCGTGGTTTAGTTGAAATATATCGAAATAAAGTTAGTGCGTTGTTTGTCGTCCATTGACACGTCTCGCTTGTGGTAATGAGGTGCCACTGCAACGACCACAGAATGGCTAAAGCTACCAAGAACATTGTAGGCCTACACATAGCGCCGTAGAACCTGCATGTAGGCGAAGCTATGTAATGGATAAACAAAGGTTCGATCTCCTACTCCGCGAAAGAACATCATACATAATTAATTTCTAAACAATATAATAGTCGATTGATACTTTTAGTAACTCACACGGCGGAAACTGTATTCGCCTTTCGTGCAGTGGTTCCATGGCAGCCGATCACCACCGGATTTCCAAGGCTCCTACGAAGAAGCTGACACGCTTCTTGCCTTCCACTTAGCCAACTCAAATGACAATGCATTGATAAGGGAGGAGTCAAAGATGTTAATGAAGTGAGATATCTGAAATTAATCGAGATCACCGGAAAAATAAACAAGATGATAACTGTAATTGATAAAATATAGTTGATAAACCAACGAAAATAATTTCAAATGTTTCCATGGTATTAAACCAAAAGGCCCAGTCTCAGTTGATATTTAAAAGACAGTAAGTGGTGTTCAGGTTCTATGTTTTTGTTCGTCAGCTGTTAGACAATTGGTCCCACGTCAATAAATTTTTTTCACTATTTATTTCAGGAAAAGCTGATGTTCAACACCACAAGATCGACTGCACATGGCTTCCTCCTTGCCGACAGACACTATTGAACAAGCTCAAACGAGCCTATTATGTTGCCATGCTCTGGGGTCAAGCGGATTCGACTGATCCTGGAAACGGTTTGGATCCTCAGAACTACAGTTGGAAGATACAAGGTGGATATTATACTCCCACATGGTGTTGTTGATCTGTCGTCGCTGATGTCCCTTTTGAATGTGCTGGTTTTTTACAAGAAAACCAAGCCGATCAAGAAGTAGAGGAAATGGGCTACGACGAAACAAGCGAACCCGAGTTAAGCTGGCGTAGCAGAGACGATTCGGATATTGAAACGTATTAAGACTAACAGGAAACTGCTATGACGTTTAAGATATAGTAGCGTGATGTTCTCGTCGATGCAGTGATTTTAGTTGTCTGTTATTATGCTGTAATAAGTTTATGGGTTGCTGTTTGAAAGTCTTGTTATTTCTACTTTATTTGGATTAAAGAAACACAGATGTTTTTCTTTCAACGTATTGTTTAGTACCCAATGGAATGAAACCATTTTTGTGGTTCCTCGATCTAGCGCAAATTTTGGGGACATGTGTTGCCGCTGACGTATCTTTCCTGCTGGCAGTTTCGATAGCTCATTATACTACACTAACTGCGGTCTTAAACATCACTTAATGGGTTGGTTTCAGACAGTTCTTTGTATCCCTACTTTCCGAAATGCTTAGGCCTACTTTCCGCCAACATCAATTTGACACTCAGTATGAGGGCACAGTAGACCCAAAAGTATTACGGAAATACAGGAATTCGACATGAACCGAAGCACGTGTTCACAACACCTCATTATTGAAATCCTTCATTCTACGAAACTCTACAAAGCTTTAACCTATATCTTCATTATCTAATATGTCGCATATTTTCACAATTACGTGGTTGAGATTTCTGGGGCTGGCGAGCACAATCTAGAATGGGTTCTATCTGTCATAGGGCATTTAGTAACCAGTACCTTCTATTTGAATCACATGGAATTTTTTATTGTGGTACCGGGCTCGAATGATGATCTAGCTCCCTTTTAGGATGTCATTTTGAGTTTCTGGCGAACGCTTTCCAGAGCACAATTTATCTGTCATCGGTCATCTGGTGCGACACGATTATTGGTTTTAAGTCAGTTTTAGCCGGTACCTCTAATGTAGCTCAAAATTTCGATGGCATACCCTGGTTGTGATTTTTGAAGATTTCTGTCCAGCACAATCCAGAGTGTATTTTATCTGTCATAGGGCATTTAGTGACCATTGACATGTATTGAATCACATGGATTTGGTTTTTAGTGGTACCTCGAATGCACGTGCTAGCTCATTGTTGGGGGGGGGTCCTTTTTTGGTTTCTGCCGGACCTATTCCAGGGTTCAATTTGTCTGTCATAGGTCATTCATGGTTCAGTGCTGTACTATTGTTCGTTTTAAATCAGTTTGGACCGGTACCTCGAATATCTAGTCTACTGGCTCAAATTTTTGATGTCATAGCGTGGTTGAGATTTTTGGGGGTTTCTGCCGGGCACAATCCAGAGTGTTTTATGATTTCTGCCGGACCCATTCCGGAGTGAAATTTGTCCGGCGTGGGTCATTCGATGTTCAGTGCTGTGCTATTGTTCTTTTTAAATCCGTTTTGGCCTGTACCGCGAATATCTAGTCTAGCTCTTTTTTTTTGGCTCCTTTGAAGTTCCCAAGGGGTCACACCCAGAGTGCAGACGACGGCAGACGTCCATTTCTGTACATACTGAGGTAGACTCTATCTATGCTATGTACACTGGGCTGCCGGTCTATACATGTTCGCGAGTTCACTCTTCAAGCCCTAAATAGCCAGTACCTCACTTTAATCCGTGTCAGCGCCATCAAGCCTTTGATGAGCCCATGATTTCGACGGACAGCATTGCACGCTTTCTCGTGCACTTGCGTGCAAATCTTGTCAGCTTAAGATTTGCCTAATACCGACATACACAGTACCGAAAATCCTCACGAATCAACTGGCAATAAAATACAGGACTGCGTACCTCGGACCAAGTTTCTTACAAAAGAAGCCAGGTCGCATTTTGGATAAATATCAACATGCTTTAAAAGCGATACCCCCGTCGTTGTACTTGCTTTCCTAGCAGTTTACTCATTGCACTGAATGCACAAAATATACGCCGACCGACAAAGTTCGAAACACGATATAAGCTGCTAAATTAACAACGATTACTTGTGTATTCTTTGCAGGTGTGCATTTATTTGTAACGAAACTTTTTGTATCTATATTGATTAGTGTTACGCTCATGAGGATTTTCATTGATCGCATGCCATATTACATACTATTCTCCAATTTCGATATTGCTTATTTACAACGTAGTTATTGATCACTCTTGCAATCGTATGCCTGATATGCCTAATACAAACAGTTTTTTAAGAAAACGTTTCGCTCAACACATGACTGCAGTTCACTATTTTAACTTTATACAATGTCCTAATGGCGAGAGGAAATGTCAATAATTGCTTTGTACAATGGTGAATCAAGAAGATGCTGCAATCCCGTGTTCTAACAAAAAGAGAAACTTTAGATATGAGCCACTGACAATTCTAAACTAAAACTAATTTCCGGCTATTTTCCTGCAGTCTGCTCGAGTTTTGATTGAGTGTTGTGGCTATCAAACCAAGCCAAATTTCATTGCTTCATTGTTATTTTGACGTTTTTGTTTATCAAGTGATATACTTGAGCAACGGTCCCAGACAACCAGCGATTTCCCTGCAAAATTAGTCAAGAAACCAGACAATTGTACAGGTCATATTCTTTATGCGCACCGACCTGTGGCCCTATAGGTGGATGCCGGGAGTAGTTTGGCCTCTGCAAAGATCTTTTCAACCCCCATCTAGAATCATTTTCGTCAACCTATCGAACTACATGCTAAAAGATTTTCAACAAGGCATTTTGAGTATTGAAGGCAGCTTACAGTATTTTACGCAAATAAGTACCTTTTGGTTTCTGAGTGTTCTGCGATTATAAATGAAAATTTTAAGCCTTACACTTGTGTTTACGTAACTTTCAAAAAACTACTCGTATATACGTAGCTGTGTGGGTGAGATCAGCTTCATGGTTGAATAAATGTGGGTGAGATCAGTTTCATGGTTGAATAAATGTGGGTGAGATCAGTTTCATGGTTGAATAAATGTGGGTGAGATCAGTTGAATACATATGCTTCCAAACTTTGACTGACGGAAAACAGCAGGTTGGTGACTAGGCCTACGCAGTTTCTATGCGTCTCTCAACCACTGTTCTTGTCTCACGAAGGACATGAATGAAATTTGAGAAAACAGACACCATCACCTAAGAACTGGTCCTATGGCCCGGGAGCCAAATGCTGTTTTTTTAATTAACCAGGATTTGCTATACAAAGTTTTTTTTCTTTGCTGTCGTCTAAGCATAAGTAATCATGATTTAGGGGGTGACCGTTAGCAACCATTGAGCATTTTTAAATGTGCAAATTAAAGCCGCCATTACGCAAAATTCTATCTTTGCTTATATTTCCTTACTATACACTGCGAGCAGATTTTTTTGATGTTTTCATCCATGTTTCCATGGTCAGAGAATTTAATAGTGCAAGTTTTGGGGGGATATGTAGTGAATTTGCATAATTTATGCACATTAAAACCGCCATTATTCAAAATTTTAGTCCTTTTATAGCTATGGTACCAATCATCACAGGTGAATTATCATGATATTTGCACCTGTGTTCCTATGGTCAATTAGTTGAATGATATCAGATTGCATGTTGTTCGATGATAAATTTGCATAAATAATGCAAATTAAGGCCACCATTATTCAAAATTACATTTTTGCCTATAACGCCCTTATCAAGCACTTCAGACAGGTTACTTTAATGTCTTCTTCTATGCTTCCATGATTAGTGAATTTAATGGACCTCGTTCGCTGGTGGATACGACATTGTGAATTTGCATGCAAATTAAGGCCAACATTATTCAAAATTTTAAATTTGCTTATAGCTGAAATACCAGGCACCCAAATTAAACTATTTTAACGTATGCACCCATGTTTCTGTGGTCAAATAATGTATTGAAATCAGTTTTCAAGTTGTTGCATGATGAATTTGCATAATTTATACCAACAAAGGTATTCCAAATACTGCTTCTCCTCATAATTTCCTTACGGGTATTACATGTGAATTATTTTCGAATATATCTGATGTTTTTATGGTCATCAGGAATTTATATAATTGATAATTTACACGAAGTACAGCTGCCATATTCAAAAGTGTACTTTTGCTTATATTTGCTGCATCAAACACCAGGGCTTAAATATTTGCACCGTCCCATGTTTCTGTGGTCAATGAATTTAATGAAATCTGTTTGCAGGTTGTATTGTGATAAATTTGCAGAATCTCTTTTTTGAAGATGAAGTTAGAAAATATTTTGTGTAGTGTGTGCTCTGCAGTTTGAGATCTTAAATTCCAAAAAAATGTTGCCTATTGCCCTGCGCTCCCACAGACCATCGCAGATTAGTTTAATGACCTGGGTGAACGCTGGAATGGAGCTCGGAGCGATCAGTTTATAGGTTCTACATTCATGAGGTACGAATACAGTAGTGGCGGGGTAAATAGTAGCGAATTGTCCTCTAAGAAGAGACTCTTAAAGGAGAATGCCACCCGATTTAATTAGTCTTTTTTGTCGTCTTAATCGGTCTATATCCACATCTCCTCGCATACGGTCGACCTTACCTTGCCAAGAGGTGTCGCGTTAACCTGTGAGGAAGGTGAGAAACTACGCTAGCGACGTCAGTGGTTCATATGCAGAATGAATGCCGCTATGTTGCGGTGCATCGTTCCCGCTTGTCCGAACTAACCAGCTGCGAGGAAAGCGGGTATATCGTTTTTTTTTTTACTTCCTCGAGAGTCTGAAATGCTTAGGAAGTAGCTCATCGTAGTCACGGTGAAGAATGAAATGTAGGCTGTAAATAGCAAGTATGAGGCCGTGAAACATCTCCGTGTCTGTGGTCTGCAGACGTCGACAGTGCCTGACGAATGCCGGCTTACAAAATAACTCCATACGTTCCGTTGTCTGAGCTTGTTCACGGTACCTCTTTAGTATTTCTTCATCACTGTATTCCTGTTCGAATTGATAGCATGTAAAACTTAACGATCCACCTGCGAAGTCCTAACTAGTCCTAAGTCGGGATTGCGAGTTGGCATGTTGGCGTTTATTACTGAGCGTTCTGTTTCAAAATGAATTATTCTCATCCTAACCAATACTTATATAAAACTGAAACAAAGTCTGTCTCATTAGATGCAATTTGTAATACCTTTGGAGTGTTCGTGAGTGCAAATGATTTGAGAAGCCAGCAATGAATAAATCACTGCGTTACCGGCTTTACTTTTTGACGGAACACCGAGGCCGTTTGAGCTCATGCTAATTTATTGTTTGCTGGCAGAAACTGTTGTGAAACAACTCGATTTCCATCCCACGGCCAGGTGTTAGGGGAATCTTTATTTACATTTACATTACTCAAATAATGATTGTCAATGTACAACTTCTGCCCTGACGGTGCTGTGGCCAAAGCGGAACCTGAATTCGCGGCCCCCGGCGAGTAAGTAGATTTGCAGTTTCGTGCCAAATTCACCAACATAATCACGCGCACATTACTTTGGCTCACTAGTATAGTATTTTCTTGACTGCAAGTTTAGTTTCCACTGAACTTTGGCTGGTTTATGTTCGTGATGTCTGATCAGTTTCCGAGCCACTGGCGGGGATGAGTCAATCCAGCCGGCCGCGACGGGCCTGATCGGGCTCCGAGCCACTGGCCAGGATAACAAGCGTTTTGTGTTTAGAACTCAAAAAATCACAAGTCTAAACAACACAGATCAAAGTTCTCGTGTTTGTATCTCACGGAAAATACTTCGAAATTATCTCCGAACAGACCCCAAACTCCTGCTACGGACCTTATTGGCCTGCCGAACTTTGTAGGCTGAGGTTTGTCCAAAAACCAATAAATCCGTAAGAGCGAAATAAAACAACATGTTTTTATAAGAACTCGGTGTATTTTTAAGGGTTTTACATCGAAGTTTGATGATTTATTGGTGTTAAATGATGACTTCAAGCGATAAGCTGACACCAGTAACCCGTGTTGAGAACTGCTGAACAGACTGCGTGTGACACCGATGACATCATTGGATTGTTGAACACCTCCGTCTGCCGTCAGGTGTCAGGTAACGCAACCGTACGTGTAGTTATGGAGTAGAACTACTCGATCTAAATCGATACAAATTAGGTTGTTTTTTGGGTGGCATGCTCCTTTAAGCTCTGGACACAAGTTGCCGTTTGTCCTACAACATTGAAACAGATTTTGGAGAGATGGAGAGCGGTAAAATTAGATCTTGTATTGAAACCTATCACACTGATTCAGACGCCCAGGATATTGCACAAATCTGTCAAAAGTACATACCAGCATCGATCTATTGGATTCTAAGGTCCATCTCAAAGATGCTGTAGTGAACATTAGCACCGACAGGATTGCTACTCCAACGCAGTTAATGTACATGAAAGAATGTGCATTGGACAGGCAATGTTATCAGACTTCGAGAAAGGCTAGCAGTACGTAAGGAACACAACTAGGTAATCACTGATGAAGATCCCTGTCCCTTAATATTTTAAAAGGAGGATATTGGCAGCAGGTATTGTCCTAAGACATCTCATGAAGAAGTCGGCTCCATTATTGTACAACAGGACGTGAAAAATGCATGGGAACTTAACAACTTTTAGGTAGTTTCGGATGACAAAAAATGTTCCAGGCACTGGCGAGCTTCAAATACCGCAACCATGAAATCACTTCGTAAGCGTAGAACAGTCGTTGCGATATTGCGAAGGTATCCACCCTGCCCATGCGCTCTGGGGTGTAACACAGTGGGAGTCTACTACTGGAGTTGGAACTGGATCCATCGTTAAAATTTTGAAGGCTGTACATGAACTGTCTGCCATCGGCACGATTAAATTTGCACATTTTCTTGATGTTATAAAACAGGCCACTAAATGTATGTGTGCAAGTTATTTAGTGAAGAGAATCAGGAATATGTCAGGAACTAGACTGCTAGTATAGGGAAGAAAAACGGCAAGGGATACATGTCCGCTCCCAAACTGTCACTGAGCACAGAGGCACTCACGGGGAATATACATGTATGCGTAAACAGAGCCCATTACCAGTCGGTGTCACCAGCACTAGATGCAGAGGACTATAAATGGAAGAAAGATGCCATGAGCAAATCACTCTCACCATCTATAATTCCGCATGGTGTCCAACTCGCCCTTATTGCATACTGGAGATGATTAGGAGTGGCTGCAAAGGTCAAAATGAATGAAATTCAAGTACATACAATTGCAGCGTCAATTTTTACCCCGCACAATGTTTTGGGCATGTTATACTGTAGTGTGCTCACGTTCTGAGTGTTAAATTAGCATTTGAAACATCTTGTGATTGTTCTCCTTTCGATACATGTAGGTTAATGTCCTGGGTTCATGCAACTAAACAATTTGGTCATCTAGTAGATCTACCCTGGGTAAGACACAAAACTAGCATTTGTAATGTTGTGTGATAGGCTTTTCAACGAAATCACGAAAGAGAAGGTGCGTCTTTTATTGTCGAAAGCCGAGCTCAGCTTTAATTGCTTCGAAACTGCACACTAATTTAAAGCAGTCAACATAATTAGTGACAGTTCGCTGCCAAGGTTCAGTGAACACGGTCACGACGGTTTAATTTCCGCTTGTCATTCTAGCTGGAGTCAATGGTCTGCTGACCGACGGTCAATAGTGTGCTCACGCCGGTCAAATCTCTGTTGTCGATGTTGTCCAGGGGTTGCGGTCAGCTGTCAGGATTTCAAGAGGTTGTCTCAAAGTTACTTCTGACTCAATGAATGCCCGTTGAAATTGAAATAGATTATGAGTCATGACAGGTAAAGGAAAAGTAAAGTAATTATTTGAATTAATTAACTACAGATTTAATCTATTAGTCACCAAATTTATTGGAGTTTGCTCTTAAAAAACTTAAGCAGCTTCGTCATATCCAGTGTCGCGTGTGCGTCAGTTACGCTTTGAAATTTTCAGGCTAAATTGAAATAGAAAACCAAAAGTACTTGTTTCAAAATATCAAATTTACGAAGATGGTCAGTGACATATGTATTGAAGTAATTATATCATAATAGATTCACGATGTGACGTTGAAAAATAAGCCGGTTATTTTGGTCCGGTCGGACAATATAATCAATAAGATTTTTCTTTTATCTGAGCTAAATTTTAACATGTTTATAAGTAGTTCTAGAAACGAAAGAGTGATTTGACCTGAAATGCAACCGTGACTACGGTCCTGCATCGGAGCACGGGGCGCGCGTGTTTGGGGCGGGGCGGGGGGCGGAGTTTGGCTATGTGATGGGGACACGCAATACTTGTGAGCAGGTGGCGTTTTTGCCATTTTCATGTATTTGTGCAGAAATCTCGGCAGAACTGAGCGGATATGCTGAGGATGAAGATCTCATCGATTACGTAACACCGGCCAAAAATTAAGAGCTTTTCAATCTATGCATGTAATACCGTTATAAAACTGGAGTTGTATGGTCTCACGTGACATCATAGTCTAGTACTAAGTACGGTAGTCTGTCAAACGTTTAATGTTAATTGGGTGTGGGCAGATACAACAAAAGAACACTTTAACACGAATACAAGTTACCGATAAAAAATACATGTGCAAAGAATTGTTTTCAGACAAGTATAGACTCAAACTCTGTTGAAGGCAGGTGACTGTAATTTTCAATGTTAGACAGTGTATATGAGCAACCCACGCGGGTATATGCCGCACGCTGGCTGTGTTCTGTTAGGCTTAAGCGGGCTTCCCATTGAGTGATACATCACACTTTCTGCTTGTATCGCCCTCTACCTGCTGTCACCGTTTATTTCACTCTTTATTCCCCCTCCTCCACGTTCATTACGTGTTTCACTTATTGCCTGATGATGAGACATGTCGTCTCAAGATACACCAACTATTACGATTCTTGGTGTTTTGCTCCATAATCACACGCCTGAAGATGGGAGATTGTATAGAGATTACGAGTTAGTAGCCTATACATTAAGCTGTCTAACAACAAAGTACAGTCCTGCCTTCAACTAAGTTTGTGTCAATGATGGGGCTGCTACGGAAACATACTGATATCAAGAGAGGCATACGGCAGAATTAGGGCCTAGAACTAAAAACATATGTAAACGAGCAAATAGTCAAACCCCTAATGATTGTCAACATGATGCAAAAGACGTTACCTGAATATCAGATACAAATCTGACACTTCACTTAGAAAAGTCGAAACCATGTACTTAAGTTTTGTCTCGGCGGTCATTGTCATCTAATGGATTCAGGCAGTTTGTTCTACAAAGAAACGCCCCCGAAAGTCATGGGATGACTGGCGCACTTAGAAGATATCTAGAGAACCTGGACCGACGTGGTGAACGCGCATGTTTAGAAACTTCTCTTACGGTCATTGTCCATGTAACCGACATAGCAACCAGCCTCTCGATCAGTCTTAGTTTAGGCAAAAAAGCAGTTGGTCCTGATCATTTTTTTAGTTTCTAAAAATCGGGTCGATGGTGTTCAATTTTTAGATACTTCCTTTTTTAAACAATAAAATCCTCCGGAAACGAGCAAAATGATGCCGGGATTTTGTTTTATTCATCTCTTGACAAATCATGACGTTACAAATCACGACGTTACAAATCACTAGGCCCTACGTTACAAATCACTAGGCCCTACGTTACAAATCACTAGGCCCTTACGTTACAAATCACTAGGCCCTACGTTACAAATCACGACGTAACAAATCACGACGTTACAAATCATGACGTTACAAATTACGACATGACAAATCATGACGTTGCAAATCATGGCGTTACAAATCCCGACGTTACAAATCATGACGTTAAAAATCATGACGTTACAAATCACGACGTTACAAACCATGACGTTACGTATCACGACGTTACAAATCATGACGTTATAAATCATGGCGTTACAAACCACGACGTTACAAATCATGACGTTACAAATCACGAAGTTACACATCATGACGTTACGTATCACGACGTTACACATATTGACGTTACAATTCTTGCTTTTCCTTGCTTACGTGCCTTTGGTTTGCGCAGCGTTTCAAAAAATTGTCTCAAATCACATGTGATAACATTTCTTGTTTTTTGTTAACTGCCGAGCACGATGTTGGTCTGGTATGACAACATGCATGACAACGTGCATGACAAAATGCCTCAATGGGTTACTGAAACCAAGCAGAACTACTTTCGATATTCGCTAACACAACAAAAAACAATGAATAAATGATTGTAGCTGAGGTTATGTTTTCTCAGTTTGTCAATTGACATTATTTTTTTCGGCATTCATTGGGACTTGTTCCATGAAAGATTTAGCTTCAGTTGGGAATAGACTCCAGCAAGCATTATTAACTCCGAGAAGTCAAGGTGCTGGTTTGTTCAGTAAAGAAAAGCTGCTCCACCCTCTCGTTTTGAAAGGAGTCTCGCCTTGCGTCTTTTTAGGGTCACTAGTTTTGGACTTTACTAAAAAACGAACGCATTACTGAGTAACAGATCCCAGCGGCCCATTCTACTAAAAGTCGCACGTCGCTGGTCCTGTGAATAGGACGGTCGAAGTCGTCCATTTTGTTTTTGATCGGAATTTTTTTCGTGCTGAACGCCCACGTTTAAACAAAGTTAACGAGTGTGAAATTTTAATTTGTAAAATAAAACTCGCATTAATAGATTCAGAAACACTCATTATTCTAATTCAAAAAGTTTGCACGGACTCTAACTACACTTTCATACTCCCCATGACGGTTGTTTTTGACCTTGAGTTCAAAGACGCCACGTAAATGGACGGCACCGGTAAGTGACCAAGTTTGCCGTGTTTGCGCACATAGGATAGTCCCTATCAGGGGGCGAAGGTTATTTTTACATGAAAATGTGCTCAAGTTTCAGGAATCCGGAAGAAGAATTTTATTATTTTTTTGTTGCTAAAAATCTTGTTTTTGTAAAATTGTAAATCAGATTACAGTAATTTGGAAATTTCTACATCACAAAAAAACAAAAAAATCGTCCGGTTATGCTGTTCCAGCAAGCTCACTCAGTATGGTGTGATCGTGAACACCTGCGTTTTATGGGTAAAGTTAACAACGTATTTAGTACACATCTTCACGTTTTGGAGAAATCAAGAGCCTGTTCCAAGAACCTGACTTAAGTTCATTTTTGTCGTAAGTCTAAGATTTGTCATAACTTTCAAACTTCGAAATATCTACATCTGGTAAGATGGTCAAAATTAAGACAAAAATTAAGTCAAAAACTTAACAAACTTTAGATCTCTTTCTTAAAATGGACTTTAGACAAATTTGAGTTTTATCTTATTATTGACTGAAATTTAAGATTCATCTTAGCTAAGTCAGTTTTCTTGGAACGGGCCCCAGGCAAACTGCCGGCGAAAATCGTACCGTATAAGAACCACGTGGCCGTTGCTTTGTAATCAATTTGATCATGATGGTAACGCGTAAGACCATGACACCAACACACCAGGCTTATTTCTTTATTAAAGTCGCATATAATGCTATAAACAACATATTGGATAAAACATGAGAATACGTACCTGTATCAATATTAAGAGCATGATAGTGGTTTCACCTTATTAACGACCTCGAGTGAACACGGTCAAACCCATTGCATTGGTATGCGTGTAAGATATTAGCTACGCCCGTCAACTGCTGCAAACTTTTTTTCTTGCCATCCCATCGAACAAGTTGGGGTCATATTGTGGGTCGTTCAGGTGAAATTGTCGCGCATAATAATAAACGACACTAGTAATAATAAACGAGATTTATCTCGTATTTCATGACCGTAATAATTATAATTATATCCAAAAAGAAATTGTGACCGCTGAAGCAGTATGTACGTTCGTAATTTTACGTTCGTGTTTTTTATCGTACTTTTACGTTCGTAATTTTACGTCCGTAAATTTACGCTCGTAATTTTATGCTCGTGACTTTTCGCTGATATTTTGCTCATGTCAGAACTGAGATAAAATCTCAGGTGCAAAGTACATAAGTGAAAAAGTATCTGAGACTGGCTGAAACTTTTTTACTGTGTTCTGTTTTCACCTACAACTTGAGATGCCAAGGTTGTCTGACAACGCTTTTGTTTTATTTGTCAAAATTACCATACTTTTTCAATATTTAGACCAAGTTTCATCCTCTTCCTCTTAACAGTTCGTGTAGATGATTCATGCCATTGCAACATAGGTCCCAGTCGGGCGGTAAACATTGCATGGGCGGCGCAGCCATTGAAACAAATGGGGGCTATAGCCCCCAGTCCCCTAAGGGGTGCCGGCGGATATTACTTCATCTACGCCAATCGAGGTACGTTTTGAATTTATCCCATATGCTTGGAATTCTTAAGTTTCTTTCATTTTTCGCATGCTCACTGAGTTCACTCAGACTGTGACGAGGCGGATCACATCCTACATGTATGTACTTGCGCTTTAGGCTGCAAGTTTTCTCAAGTAAAAGAAACAGTTTTAACTGAATGTGACGATTTAGTTATTACTTGAAAAGAGATAATAAAGATGAAAACAAGAGTAACTTTTCATTGAACTTCAGTTGTAAAATCTCCTAAAAATAGTTAAATAATAACAATATTTGAAAGTGTAGTTACCGAGGAATCGGCGCTTGAGTTACAGACGATAAAATATTTAGCAAATCAAAACTGAGACAGAACTGTCATATAATTTAACAGTCCTGTTCCAGATGTTACGATAGAGACCTGAGTCATTGTATATTGAGCGTTATTCAAGATTGTGGATTTCTGTTGAAGTAGTGCGAGAGGTGAATCTTTATACAGATTCAACGCGTATGGAATAAAGTTGATTAACAAACCATTTGCACCACAAAAAACTACGTATTAGCAGGAGTATTAGTTTAATGGCTGATGGTCTCGTGGACTGGTACTTAATCTGACGACTACTTGCTAAAATTACAGGTGTCGGCATGAAACGAGCGACCGAGCGTAAAATGGCAGAGCTCCCGTGACCTACACGCCAAATTCTCGTGGGATATTACGATTTCGGTCTCTGTTTCGGCCGTAAACCATGAGCGAATGCTCGGTTGTAATTTTTTACGCGCGACACTTTAACCCGAACGGCCCACGCTGATAGTATCAACTCCTGGATATCGCCGTAATGAATGACGGAGGCTATTTGGCCTCAACCAGTCGTTGACGACCTCTGGCGGACAGGTGAATAATTGAAGCTTCTACGACAAATAACATGTAGAAATTCTCAGCAACTTTCGACAACAAAGGTACTCTACTATTGTGCTCCATAACTTCTACTCGTTCGAAAAAAGCCATACTACATTTCATGAGAAAACTTTTTACTGTATCGTTATAATAATCATCGGAAGTGGGGCACATTTTTTTAAAAAACAATTTCCGGTTCCGTATGTGGCGAGTGTCATGTTTACGAGTGTTCCACTGTTAGTTGTGGCCCGCTTCAGACATGGTGCGTCCAAGGAGTGATGTTAGAAATGTGGTCTTTGCTTTAATAGTGTATCACTTAAAATGTTCTCAAGAAGAGTCAGTTGAAACGAGTGACTTCTACACATATTTCGTGGAAGGCGTGACTGCTTATAACTATCATTCGTGGGAACTATGTCGAGAGTCGATGGTGAACTCTTTGACCGCCTATCGCAGGTGGGAGCAAATTGTTTCTGATTGCCGAAAAAAATGTCACTCGATAGATTTGACGTCCCAGTCTTTAGTTTTGGAAAAAGATTTCTCGTTCTTTGAGAGAACTTTCAAGACTACTTCTTGTGTGAGTTCCTGTAAATCCATGGGATTCAAAGCTGGTGAAATACCCGACTTGTCGAAAGTGGATATGGACAAATTTGACAGCCTTGAGCCTTACAATTATTTACAGATTTGCGCATACAAGGTAAGGAGGCAGATTAACAAAACACGTAATTTCTTGATTTCCGAAAAATCCACTGGTACTGCTGTACGTGAACTTGGAATCTCAAGATTAAGCGGAAGTGAGTGTTGCGTGAACTTGGAATACGCGAGACAACTTGACAAGTTCACTCAAATAATCACGTTCTTGTTCATAAAAATTTGCACTGCACTAAATTAAGTTACATTTGAATATAATGTCAATTTTAACCAACCTTTTCAACTACAGGCGATCAGTTTCACCAAACAATAATCGATTTAGTCGTTCACATATTCCTCCGGTTCAGCGACACAAGTTACGGTAAAGGAGAAAATGGTTGATCGTGAGGCCAATAATTACAAAAATTCTTTTCACCGAACAAAAATTTCACTTTTTGCCGTACAAAATATTCAATTCTAATTTCACGCAAAACTCACTTCCGGTTAATTGTTAGATTGAGCAGGATTCCAAGTTCATGCACAGCAGTACCAACTACGAGCCCGATATGCCTGTGACAGGCGTTATGATTATTAGAGAGATGGCACGTGGCATATTCTAATCTACCCTGTATGTCTACGAGACTTTCTGCAATTTGGGTTTAACTGTGGCACAAAGTCATGTTTGGTACCTAGAGAACAAATCCCCAGCAGGATTAGACAGTGACCACCATCTCTAGCTTTTTCAGTAGAGAGGGTGTTGCTCCTGTAGGCGCTTCATATGTCGGAAGGTTTTCAGAGAATTATGCATCACATCGACTTAAACATCACGTTGTGATAAATAACTTATGTGCATACAGGAACACCTTAGGAGACTACAGTCAATGTCTAATTCCTAAATATGTCATACCACCTGCTGTGCGCAGTGTTAAAAATGGCCAGTTACTGATTTTGGGAACTGAACGAAGGATTGCTTGAAGAAAAAGTTTGACAGCAGGAGTATTTGTTGAAGTTTGAAGGAATGAAAGGCATGGACGGCCTCCTAAGGAGTTTTATTCGGTGTGAGGCATAATTTGCCGAAAAGCTTCTAACGTATGAAGCGCCTATTATGGAGCTACTGGTGCACCATCTCTACTCGGCCAGCTAGAGATGGTGGTCAGTGTCTACAGCACTGCTGGTATGTATGCATTGCAATTTTTTTCCTCGTTTTGTGTAAATATAGTTTCACATGCATGTTGAAAACAAATTATGATTGCGTTGTCATTGGCGAAGACTTCAACCATTTGAAATGGAAATCTTGACTGCCGTAGTATTTGTTCATGTTGGGAAGAACTTAAGAACATACTGTGGAGGATCTCGAATTGTGTTTCTCTATTCAACAATGCTCTAGGTGTAGAAAGTTGTTTCCCGTAGTTTAGAAAGGGTGATGCTTAATTTGCAGAAAACTTTACCCGGTTGGAAGGTATGTCACACTCAGGTTTATTCATCTTTATGTAAAAGTATGTTACTTTATTCAAGCTTAGCCCATATTATTCAAGCTTGGTCTATGTTATTAGAGGTAAGCCACTGCCCTTAGTTAGTTATTCAATCTTTTTGAGCCTTCCTTCTTCAACTCTCTACCATTTATCGCCTGAGGTTATTCTACCTTGTGGAGTTTTATGCAGCTGGAACATTCCCATTTTGAGAGAAGACTCGAAAAAAGGACATATTTGTAGTGGCAGCTTCCCTGAAAAAGTCAGAAACAGAAGATATTCTGTTGTTGGGTTTTTTCATAAAGTGAAGTTTTATGTTCAGGATATGGAGGCTAACAAATTTGGCGCACAATGATTTTTTCAGGACTGTCGGTGTTATCAATAAATTGAAGATGTTACTGTAGAATTTTAGAACTGTAGTTAAAGCATTTTTCATTTTCGTGGTCTGGGCGCTTATTCTAGCGAAGCCTGAAAATGCGTGGGGGGCACTTATTGGGGCCTGGGCGCTTATTAGGGCAAATTCGGTAATTAGGGACATGAAAATCTGTTTATGTCTGAAGTGTGGGGTTGGCTTGGGACACAAAAACNGACTCGAAAAAAGGACATGTTTGTAGTGGCAGCTTCCCTGAAAAAGTCAGAAACAGAAGATATTCTGTTTTTTTTTTCATAAAGTGAATTTTTACGTTCAGGATATGGAGGCTAACAAATTTGGCGCACAATGATTTTTTCAGGACTGTCGGTGTTATCGATAAATTGAAGATGTTACTGTAGAATTTTAGAACTGTAGGTAAGGCATTTTTCATTTTCATGGTCTGGGCGCTTATTCTAGCGAAGCCTGAAAACGCATGGGGGGCACTTATTGGGGCATGGGCGCTTATTAGGGCAAATTCGGTAATTAGGGACATGAAAATCTGTTTATGTCTGAAGTGTGGGGTTGGCTTGGGACACAAAAACACGGTGCTGATGGAAGGTGTGCACCCAAGTGTAGACTTGGTTGTAGGAGGGCGCAATCTGTTGAATTTTTTGATGTGGAGGAAGGAAACAGGCATTTATTTGGCTGTTCCTTCTGATGAGAATTGTTTTCAACCTTCCAATCACTACTTATTCTGCATAATGACTTCTTCATCTTGCCCTGTTCAATTGGCTGAAACGAAAATTGAATTTGACCTTTTATTCCTGTAAAGTCAGTTTCACAATATTCATTGCCCTAACTGACAGGATTCTATTCATAATATTCATTGCCCTCGCTGACAGGATTCTAGTCATAATATTCATTGCCCCTGACAGGATTTTATTCACAATATTCATTGCTCTGACAGGATTCTATTCACAACATTCATTGCCCTCGCTGACAGGATTCTATTCATAATATTCGTTGCCCCTGACAGGATTTTATTCACAATATTCATTGCTCTGACAGGATTCTATTCACAATATTCATTGCCCTCGTTGACAGGATTCTATTCTTAATATTCATTGCCTTCGCTGATAGGATTCTGGTTGCATGATCAAGAACATCAAAACCATCAGCCACTTACGTCAATGCTCCTGACTTTATTAGGGTTAGCCAACCCTAAAATTGCTAATTCAAAAATGGTGCCTTTATGCATTGTCCATGGCTTGAGTTGGTTCCAGAAATGAAATTCTATCACAGTAGGGAATATTATGAGTCTGATTTTATTAGGAAAAGGCCTAATTTGATTGTTTTTCAGTTTTAAGCCGCTGAACAGTGAAATACAAAAATAAAACTGTTGCAGTCTGGCAGACTGGGTGGAGACTATGAATAAACATTATTCTTTTCTGTGAGGGATGTTCCATAGATTTGACATGACACCATGACAACTGGATCTCTAAGAATTAAAGTAGATGTTACAAAATCACCCTGCTGTTTAAATTTCTTTCTACCTTGTGCATGAAGTGTGTGCTATTGGTCCAGCTATCCTATGGAGGGAATGTGGGAATGATTTGTGTAATGCTGTCCAGACAGACAAAACAAAAGAGTGTGTTTGAAGTCTGGCACACTGGTCACTGACCACATCAACTGATACTGTCCAATGAACTCAATGACACTGCCAGACTGGGTGAAAAAACTTTGAACTAATTAACCTTCTACCAATCTGTTAACTGATGGTCAATTACAGCAGAGTTGGCACTAGAATTGTTTATCTCGAAGTAACAAGGAGTCCTTTTCAATTTTTATGAGACCCCATGCTGGTCCTGTTTTAAATTCCTATAGCATCAAAAATGCAAAAAAATAAAAACAAAAACACATAGCAACAAAAATGCAAAAAAATGAAAACAAGAACACATTGCAATATAATATGTAGTAGCAAGGGAAGAATAAGTTAAACATTATGAATTCACAAATATTCATTAATCCTGCCACTCTGAACATAATTATAAGTCAGGCATGACATTTGGAATCTACACTCACACCTGCTATGAAGTACAGCTATCAAAAGGCAGTGTGTAAAAGTTACTGAAGATCTACTTCAAGCTTGTTATCCTTCCTTATTTTCTATAGTATTAAGACTAACAATAATACCAATCCAAAATGAAACATTTCACTTCAGTTCAGGCATACAAGACAATAAACCTGACAGCCCGGGGTTTACACAGGATTCCAAAACTGAGAGTCCAAATTTTCCAAAAAATGACCGAGCACACTTTATCCCCGACAGTAAAGTTGGTGTGACAGTACTGTTGCAGCTGCAGCGCCATGTAGTGGTGTATCTTCCCATCTAACAGCATGTGGTACATTCGAGTGGAAATAAAAATTTAATGTCATTGGTACTCAGATGCGGTTTAGTGGTTGAAGCTAGAAGTCTTGCTACAGTGTACAGAATAAATTGTACAACAGAGCCATCTCATGGAAGATTCTAAAGAGGATCTTGGCAAGTGCGAGGGCTAACGAATAGGAAGTTAACTAAGAGCTTGCATCGTGCGAAAGTTGCGTCACGAGAGTCTGTGACCAGCAAGAGGAATCATGGGTAGAAGATAGTGCCTGCAAGTGTTGCATCTTAAAGGACTTTGACCAGCAAGTACACTGTCCCAGTACAGTGTGTGTTAGTTCGAAGATTCGCCAACAGGGCTGTCATCCAATAAGTGTCGAATCCTACAGCAGATGAAATGTTCGATTATTTATAGTTGACTGATTGAAGTACTCTTTACAGAGGGTGCTAGCATAGTTACTCTTCATTGTTAGATGACTTAATTAACAACAGGTTTCACTTGTTTTAATTAGTGGTTATGGTATGATAAATTAGTTACTGGATATAAACATTCACCCTCCTTCTATGCACAATCTCGATTCATAGAGCTACCTTTTAAACAAACTTACAGTCAAATTCTAACGGGCTTGACTTATTTAGTATGAGTCTCGTGAATTATCATCTTGTCACTTTGTGTTGACTAGTGATTTCTCGCAAGACTGGGTTGACTTATTAAATTGTCAGAATTTTCGTAACAGTTGTATCAATCGTCTATGTCGCACTACCAGAGGAATCCAGAACAAAGTGTTTTCATGAACTGCGCGTAAAGTTTGGGAGCTGACTAAGTTGTAAAACTTATTGAATCCAAAAATTAAAAGAGGATGGCAGCTGAGGTTTGTTTGGTTAAGAAGTTAATTGCGTCCCTCGGGATGCACCATTTCGCGGAAAGTTACGTCTTTGCAATTTCATTACGTATTTTAGTAATATGGATGACGTTAAAGCCAACCCTGACTAAATTCTACCTGAGCAGTGGCCAAAACATGGCCACAAGTTCTTGAGTGAAACTGACAGCAAACAAAAAAAACAAAAAATGGAATTGACAAAGTACATGTATTCAGACTCTCGAGTTGGACATTTCTGAGTGGAATCCCCTGGTCTAAAAATAGCAAGGTTATGCAGCACACATGGACCTAGAGACTAGAGTGCCTGAGTTAAGTGCTTGCACAGATTCTCCTGCCTCTGGTTTCACTTATAACCACTTAGAACACCTGTTGTCCATGTGTAATATGTTTTGATTGAAACAACCATGCTAATGATTCCAAATGTTTGCCCTTGTTGTGATGACTTAAATTAGTGATTGAAAACGATTCTTGACTAAATGGATTTGAGTGTGAAACACAATGTACCAAAAATTTTTCTCAGTTATTGCTTGTTGGGTAGAGGTAAGGTTACACAGCCCTAAATCTGCCAGTTCAGCAATTTTTCATTGATTAGTTCCTTTCGCAGTGCAGAGGCATAATTGCGGACCGCGGACAAATTCATCTTGGAATCGGATGTCTGATAAAACAGCTCCCAATGCCATTTTGCCGTGACACGTTCAGTTTAAATCTTGATTAGCATGAGTTAGGAAGACATGTGATGTCATGAACATTGATTCAGTGTTCTCCTCAACAGAAAATTTATTCTTGACTGGAATTAAAGATTCACATATTTTGGAGAATTTGGTAGATAACTGACTTAATCTCCCAATACTTCAAACTCGTTACATATAGGTTTTCAAACTCTACACATGTAAAGTGGACTAGCCACGACAAAGTTAATAGTTGATGTGCTGTTACTCATTGTGGAAAACTGTTCTTTTTTGATAACTAGCACATATCTCACGGTTCCAGTGGTTCAGACTTTGTTTAGCTTGTTCCTGTACTTGCCATCTTTTTAAATCTGTTTTTTTTTAACTTCCAGGCTCTTCCATTACGGCCTACTTGCTTTGTAGATTTCATCCTTGAGTGTTGATACTGTTCTGATATGATGGGTCAATTTAACCATATCTAAAACATGAAATAAAAATGTTTTCTGTGATTTATGAATGATTTAGTTTACGTCATGTACTATTTTTAGAGAACACGTGTTATGTTATGTAGTCACGTGATGGTTTCACCATCAGTTTGTAGTTGTACGTTCACTGCTTGTATTACCACGATCACGAATAGACGTATTTTATTATCACTCGAATAATTGTTGTTCCTTTCACTCTGGCTACCCAACGATAAACATAACATTTTCTTTCTGAGACATTTTACCATTGGTCTTTTTGTTTTCCATGGTTGCTTCTGAAAATGTCTTTAAGTTTCCTAAATTCCAAATTTTGCAGACAGGAAACATCGAGCAAGCGGTGGCCTCAGCTTACACCTACTTCCTGCAGAACCCTGACCATGAAGTGATGAAACAGAATCTCATAGACTATCGCAATCTTCCTCAAGTGTCTGACATATTCTTCAAGGATATTGAACGGCCAGTCCACCAGGTATGCTGTCTTCACTCTTCCTCGTTATTGAAGTGAGAACGTGACATTCAGTTCAATTTACGATGATGGCCTATAACATAAGGAGTGATAACATGAACTGTCAGATTGTGTTGTAACCCACTGGAGGTCTATCTTTGTAATGTCAGTCGGCCATCAACAGAATAGTGGCTGGAAGGAGAGATAGGATTTAGTTGTCAGACAGATGAACACTCATGGTTTTATGACATTTCCTCATACTCAGCATCCTATCGTGGGGGCAAGTGATGGGACTTAAGTATGACTTGACGAGGATAAAAAGCTATTATAACAAGGAAAACTCTACTCTAATTGTACCCTCAGTTGACAGTCCTAAGCAAAATTTTGACAAAGAGTGTCAGCTGACAGCTCTAATTCCTATCTGATGGGACCTCCAATCTACGTGGTCTTGCTGGGACAGGGAATGATAACACTTATGTAACTCACTTAGGATTTTTAGTGCTTACTGACTCATTTTTGAGGGAGGGAAAGATCCAGGAATAGGGCCTGGGTTATTTTGCCCCTTCACTCTGGTTAAACTCAGCTATCACTCTGTACTGAATGTATAGTTTTGTACATGACACAAACAGTACCTGAAAACTGGTATACTGTCACTATTCAGAGCTCTCAATATTGGGGTCGAATATTAGCCCCCGTCCCCTCATAAATATCAAATATCTTGTGAAATTCCTCTTATCAAGTCGAACATTTCCCCTCTAAGCGATCAAAAATTCCTCTTGTGGAACATATATACCATTGTTGTAAAAAGCAAAACAACAAATAAAATTCACAAACAAATTCCCTGTTCCCAGTTTTAATTAGTAAAAATGGCATGGAAACACCGTTCCTAGTAAAACAATGCCACAAAATTTCCTTTTACAAAGGTTCAGGCACCATGAGTATTGTTGAATGTTGACTTCAACAGTGAAGCATTGCTGTCATTTTGCCACTTCCTTGTGAACTGTTGACTTTTGAGAACAAGTTGAAGTCAGTGTTGTCCTCTGTTTCACTCAACACCGGATGCTTATGTTTTCGTGCCAAATTCTGAAAAGTCTGTTGAAACTGAAGATTTGTGGACCTGTCGCTTTAAAGGTCCTGTTTCCTTCAATTTGTGAGAGGAAATAACTTTTAACCACAGAAACCACACTTGTCCAAGGTTTGCTGCCAACTGTCTATCACAGTTGACCTATTTGAATCATTTCCAACAGTAAACCTTGTCATTTATCTCATGGTCTGTTACAAATGCAGGGTATTTATCATTGAAATGTCTTGTTTCAAAAAATCTCAGCTAGCTGACTTTTTGTGTGCAGAGACTCTAAACTTTCTCAAAGTTAAAGTTTTTGCCTAAGACTTTATTCTTAAATTCCTTGAGACACATAACCCGAGGTTACATCAGTTACATTACTTTGGCTGAGTTGTTAACATTCAGTTATCCCTAATCTAACTCAACATTATGCCCCACAATATTGTTATTTAATGTTAGGTAATACTTTCATGCTTGTATGATCCTGTATCATCTCACAACATGCTATTACAGTGGTAAATATGCCTACTTTTCTTGCATGTTTTACTCATCTTGTTCAGGATAGAAATGACCTGCAGGGCATGCTGTGATGTGCCAAGGGTAATGTAGGTTAACATTGATACCATGTGTCAATTTCTATGATGTTGAATTTCAGCATCATAAAAGTGGACAATTCATGTTCATGCGCCTTCTTATCTGTAGTTTTTATTGAAACCTCATTTTGGAAATGATTAAAAAAATGTGAGTGCAAGGAAATGCTTTTGGATCCATTGTCTTCATTTATTTGTTTGTTTTTTATTTTAACACTACAACATTTTTATTTTATTTCATTTTCTTAGTTCAAGGTTTGTTTTTATTCCTGAACATTCACCTGCCAATCCTACTCAGGGTGGTCCTTACACAGTGGTATGTTTCAAGCAGCTGGTAAATCCTGTGAAAACAAACTTTTGATTGGGAGCATTTTGGGATTATAAATCTGGTGTGACTTGTTTGTTTCTCAGAGTAGAGGTGATTTCTGGACAACTCATGAGATCTAGGTGATTATATATAACTGTTGGTTAATTGTACAACATCTGGGCTGTTAAAAAAGCTGGTTTCTTGGTGACTTTAGCAAGTTGGCTGTAAATTCATTGCTAGGGTATAAATCATTCCTCATCTTAAGAGAGCAACATGTAGAGACCACTAGCTAAATAGCTGACACTGTTCTAAATCAAGTTTCTGAGCTGGTAGAGAAGGAGAGGTGGGTTGTTTATATAAAAGACAATGTCTATTGATTAATGTTCTTCATTGACATGGTGATTAACAGATAAGTTAGGCTACTGTCTGTGTCCAGTCATTCAGAAAGTTTTGGGGAGTGACCTGTTGGCCATCAATTCTGACAAACATCACAGTGAATGCACCTGTTTTCTGTCAAAATAAAATTTTTGCTTGAAATCACTTAACAGCATAAAATTAGCAAGTTTTACTCATGCTTTAGTACTTGGCTTAAGTATCAAATTAAACATTATTTAACTGGGAGTAACAAAGCCACACAGGCATTAGAATTGTAAAGTAATACAGTCAAGCATAAGGCCCTTTCATACTGAATTAACTCCAGTGTGAGTGGAGTATTGAGGTAACCTGGGAAGTTAATTGAACTGTTCATAGGGGCTTAAGTAGTTTACAGACATTGAAGTAAAGGATATTGGTGCTGTCATCATTGAAGTGGTCATGAGGTAGTTGCTGTTGCATCGCATGCGCCCTAAAATATTTTTAATGTGACAATTTGAGAACATTTACATGTGCTAATTGACATAAAGTTATTTCTAATTCAATTGATGATTATTCGAGCAAAATTAAAGCAAATATTAGCGACAACACTACCCTTTAGTTGTTGATGATAACAGTGACCCCTGGTGATAATTTCGATGGAACCGAATTTGACTGTTCATACCACACCTCAGCGTTGATGCTCTGCTGTTAAATTCAGCAGTTTATTGTGAATTAAGTGAACTTTGATCCAGGACTGAAGTTAACCATTCATACTGACTGCAAGTCCCCAAAACATTGACGTGTTGACATTAGTTGAAAGGGCCTTAAGAAGAATTGTATAAAGTTCGTATATGGTGAACAAGCTAACTACAGCAACCATCAAGGGATAATGACATGATGTAGATTTATACATCATTCATAGTTGCAAACATTTTGTCCCGGCAGCACACAATCTTCGGACACATCATGTAACCTATTGAATATATGTCTGACTTGAACCCAGGTGGTCCTGATGTCTCAGTGGCTAGAGTATCTGCACGATTAGCAGAAGGTCCTGGGCTCAAGTCCCGGTCAGGGGGGCAGAAATTTTCAGACTTATAGTCATTAGGCCATGTGATATGTCCAAAGATGGCGTGCTTATGGGACAAAATGTTAGCAACAAATTTCCACCCATATCGAGATTGACATGTTTATACATCATTCATAGTCCTCCACACAAGCAAAAATATCCACTTGAAAATACAAGTGACTAGTTATTTGCTACTCCAATTTCAGAATTTGGGCTCATAAAAACTGGCAACCAAAAAACATCGCATGTCGGCTAGGCCCCTGTGGCCAAAAAACATCGCATGTTGGCTAGGCCCCTGTGGCCAATTTTTGCTTCCATTGTTACATTTTGCACTTGGATTTTTTTACCATTTCACTCGAAATTCAGAATCCACTAGAGCGCTAGTCACGGGTTTTCTGAAGCCTCTCATATTATGCAACAAATTTATTCTTCATAAGAAAAATTCTTTTCTTACTTGTTTAAGAGCCAAATGCCAAATCTTGTTTATATCTAAAACTATAGTAAGGAGTGCTTTACACTGAAATTTTGGGGCTGATCTACTTTTTATGCACCCACATATTTATATATGGATGCATTATGCCGTCATCTCCATCCATCCGTCCGGTGTCCGTCTGTCCGGCGTCCGCTGCTCTATCTCCAAAACACCTTGACGTATGTTCATAAAATTTTGCAAATGTGTTCCTTTCTTGGATGGGCGGCATGAGTGAACTTTTGGACGGATCCGACTACCGGTGTGCCCCCTGGTGGCAACTTTAGTTTTTTATGTTTACCTCTGTATCTTCAAAAGTCCCGAACGGATTTTCATAAATTTTGTAGGCACCTATTAGTGAAATGACACTATCCTCCCGTTTTCAGATGGATTTGACCTAGTTCGCGCCACCTAGTGGCCATTTTTATTGTTCTTGAGTCTGTTTTTTGGCGTCCACTCGTGTATCAACCAAACCGCTTTCAGGATAATTGCGAAAATTTGTGTATATGTTTTTACTATGAAGTAGATAGCTGACGACGATTTTCCTATGAGTTCTACTGCTGTGGTGCCTCCTAATGGCAGTTTTGTTTTTTTTGCGCTTATGGCTGTATCTATTAAACTGTTTTCACGATCTTTACTTGAATTAGCAAGTGTACTTATGTGATGTTGACAATGGATGACGATGACTTTTGGATGTATCTGACTAGTTGTGTGCCCCCTAGTGGCAATTTTAGTTTTTTACGTTTACCAGTCTGTATCTTCAAAGGTCCTCAACAGATATTCATAAAATCTTGAATATAGGCATCTGTTGGTGAGATGATGTTATCATCTTGTTTTTGGATGGAATCAAGGTATTTTGCACCACCTGGTGGCCATTTTTGCTGTTTTCAAATTTTGTTTTTGGCGTCCACTCCTTGATCAACCAAATCATTCTAGGAATGGTTTTGAAAATTGGCATATATGTTTTCAGTGTGAAGAGGACGTTTGATAGTTTTGTTTTGTTTTGTGCCCATAGCTGTATTTCCAAAACCCATATATGAAGATAACAGACGCAACTTTCAGGCGGATGGAACGGACGCTGTGCCCACAAGTGGCAATTTCATTTTGTTCTGTTTTCTTTTGTTTCTCTGAAGTTTCTTGGCAGATTTTTATGAAATAATATGGCATGTTCCCGTTTTTGCTTTGATTGTACGTTTTGCGCCATCTAATGGCCATTTTTATGATACAAATAAATAACCCTGAAAGCACACCATTTGTGATACATTCGTGGGCGCATTTCAACGCTCCACGTTGCTCTTGTTTTCCACATGTATTCTGTATGTGTGTACAATTCCAGAGCCTCTATATCCATGGCTTGAAGGCGTACCATGAGGGGGTGTGGCTTCATGTGATTGACTACATGTCACGTGCCGTTCACAGCTTCTTGATGGACCTGGAGAAATGTGAAAACGTGTGTGAAGAGAAGTACTCGGTCGTCAGTGAAGCTTATACTTCTAGGGCAGTTTCTGGTAACAACCATTTATGAACTGGCATATATTTACTGCCATCATCTGCGTGGTGTTGCTTACCTCCTTCTAATAATAAGCTGCCCTGTAATGATATGCTGGCCTGGTTGTAATATGCTCACATGATGGTCATAACATGCTGACCTGCTTTTGAAAACACGCTGACCTGCATGTTATAACATTCTGACCTGACACTATCCTGCTTGTCATATTCTGACCTGCGTGTAATAAGACGCCATCGTGCTTGTAGTAATACACTGTCGTGCTTGTACTATTACCCCGTCCTTGTAATGATGAGCTTACTATATGTAATAATAGGCTGACCTGCTTGTAGTAATATGCTGACCTGCTAATGTCATCCTGGTTGTAATAATAGGCGGACATGCGTGTAATATTACACTGACCTGTTTTTAAAAATAGAGTGGCCTGCTTGTAATAATTCAGACTCGCTTGTAATAACGTTTTGGCATTTTTGCTATAAAATTCCAGCCTGGTTGTAATAATACCCTGCCCTGTGTGTGGTAATATGTTGGCCTGTGTGTAATAGACAAGTATGCCTTTAATAATACGCTGACTTTGTGTAATAATGCACTGACCTGCATTTGGTAATACACTTACCTGGGTATAATTTCACCTTGCTTATCTGTATTGCTCCAATACCTACAGCCCTGTTATGGATGGTATGGACGGCTGCTTGAAATTCATGGTCATTTAGTCACAAATCTTTCTGTATGTTCTTGTTATTTTGTGTGTTTTTGATTAGAATGAAACAGACATGGTTTGCTATAAAATTGTACCATTCCTGACATGGATAAGGATTTGCGCTAACGTGCCTCAGGTGAAGACCTTGAGAATTATGTTCCTTTTCAGATATTTATGCAGATGTTTTGAAATGTAAACTCCATTGTGATGTGAAGTTATCGCGTTACCATGACAAAACTATTGACAACATGTTGGCAGACTTCCATCATTATCTTCAGTTTGCATACTATCAAGGTAAGAAGCTAATCAGCTTTATGTTGCGAAAGTAAGGAATTATACTCTGTTTTACATTGACCAGTATTGAATTCAAGGTAACTGTATGGACAGTAAAAGACTTTTGTCAGCTGTTGTATTTGTGCTCTTGAGTGCTTGATATTTATGCCTCCTGAATACTGTTACTTCTGTCATCATAATGGCTTGAAATCCGTAATTTCGGCAGTGGTAATTTTTTAATGTTTCAAATAGAAGTTGTACATCACATTCATTTTTTGACATTTTTTATCAGTAATGAACACTTCACTGTTAGTAATGCATCAGTTATCTGATTCGCACTTTATAGAGTTTGCTTTGCTCTTGACAAATATTGTCTTTTTCAGTGAAGGATGTCCAGAAAGCTTGTCAATGTGTAGCCAATTACATGTTGCTAAGGCCTGATGATGCGGTGATGAAGTCAAACCAAGCATTCTATGTGAGAGAAGCTGGAGCTAAAGAAGAAGACTTCACACCTTCAGAGGTAAGCCATGTAATCATTGAGGACTACACACCTTCTGAGGTAAGCCATGTAATCATTGAAGACTTCACACCTTCAGAGGTAAGTCATGTAATCATTGAAGACTTCACACCTTCAGAGGTAAGCTATGGAATCTTTGAAGACTTCACGCCTTCAGAGGTAAGCCATGTAATCATTGAAGACTTCACACCTTCAGAGGTAAGTCATGTCATCTTTGAAAACTTCACACCATCTGAAGTAGGCTGTCGAAACTTATTTTTAGTTTTTGGCCATTTCGTTGGCTAGTACTTTTAAAATTCTAGCGTGGGTCTAATGACTTGATAGGAGCACCCTCTTGTGAGCTAATTCACCAAAGGTACGCTGTTGTTTAGGGGTCGTGGAACATAAAGGATTCTAGTGTTAATTAGTAAGATTTGGTAGTCAGCCACAGTTTTGGTAGTCAGCCACAGATTTGGTAGTCACTCACAGTTTACAAAGACAATTTTACGGACTTTTAGTCAAATTGAACTTTTCCTATGCATCTTGGAACATTGAAGCATACAACATGGTCATTTTATGGGATGGCGACAGGTAAGTATTGTAAAAGGCAGCGCTGTCAAATTTGTCTGCTTTAGAGTCATCGCCGAAGTAATACGTGTAAACTGTAGATGGCGTTGTTGCACGTTTGGAACAATTTGATGTTATCGTCATCTACCAATCTAACAGGGTAGAGTACAAAAGTTGTCTCTTGACTAGAAAAATCTAGTCAAAATGACGTATTCTCAGACATGACAATATCTCATGTAATCTCGCGAAGTCTTGCTTTTAAGCGAGGTGGTAGCGTAGGTTCTAGTGTTACTGAACTCTATACAGTATTGAGCAAGAGAATCAGATAGACATGGAATAACAGTTAATAATTGTTTGACCTCTGGCTCTCCACACTTGTAGCTTATTGATATTGTATAGCTATTGCTTTTGTTAATTGGAAGTAATTATTCCTGAAGCAAGATAATCTTTGAAAAGATTTGCAGAAATTCAGTTTAAAACTGTTGTCCATTATATCTCTGATCTAATGAGACATCTCAATAGTGATGAGATCATAATGAGACATCTCAATAGTGATGAGATCATAATGAGACATCTCAATAGTGATGAGATCATAATGAGACATCTCAATAGTGATGAGATCATAATGAGACATCTCAATAGTGATGAGATCATAGGGTGGGAGAATTTGTGGATTTGATAAGGAGTTTTAATAGTTGTGTGATGTTATTGTTTACAGTCTATTGTGAAGTATTTCAACCACAGGCAGCAGATAACCAAGTTACTAGAGGTACATGATCAGTCTCTCTCTTCATCACCTGTAGATGTGGTGAGTATTACACGCCCAGTGGTAGGACTCTCATTTCAATATCAAAACATGTCACGTGAGCCTGTGGTGACTACAGTTGCTTTGGGAGTGATATCATTCTCAGTCATTGTATCTATATCACCGTATGCCACATGTTCACGTGATGATTAACATTCCTGTGTTTATAGTGATATCGTGCTAATATCAACTGTCATGCCGCATCTCCATGATCAGTACTTAATCTTGTGGACAAGTGTAATATTGTATTGTCCAAGTTGATCATTATTATACTGTAAAGACTAGGGTGATTTGTAATATCCATGTGTCGTTCAACAACTATACTGTAAAAGCTGGGTTGATTTCTAATATTGCTGTGTCGTACAATAACATTTAGAGAACTAAATAGAAAGGACGATTTGGGCAATTTGTTTTGTGCGAGACTCAGTGATTGACTATTTGGTTTACTGCCTTGTTAAGATTCCTTCTCCGGAGCTGTTTCCGTACAAGCCAGCACAAGTTACAGACAATGACCGAGACGTGTCGTCGGTGATTGAAGAGTACAAAGCCAGGGGCATCACAGTCACGTACACTGAGGTTGATCTTAACGGACCTCAGAGAGTCGTGGCGGACGGAGTGGCAACACAGGACACATGCGACAGTCTCATCAAGTTAGCCAATGTAAGTAATGTAGAAAGTATGGGGGTCAAAGGGGACACGCGAGATTATGACGTGGTTACACAATGTCACTTAGTTTATTTTTGTGTATTGTTACATGGTGTCTCTTAGTTTAGAGAAAAGAATTAAAACTTAATACTGGACTTACGTTTCAACTGAGCAACATTGTGTCCTCATTGCACAGGCTATAAATTGGCGGCGTTCGGCTGATGATGCCATGGTGGCGTTTGGCTGATGTTGTAATCTGCGTCAACATTATCGATAACAGTGACAGTGTGAGCAGATGTAATTGCAAAAGAAATCTTGCTTTTAAAGGAACATTTCCTCTTATTTACTACATAAAGTGTTAGTCACAAATCAGGATACTCAACAACACAGAATGAGCCTCAAACCTAAAAACAAAATGTCATTTATCGTACTTCTATTTCAACGTGGCTCAGTTGAAATGTAAGTCCAGTATTAAGGTTTTAGTTCTTTTCTATATTTGTCAACTGGATGTCTAATATTTACTATTTGATTTGTCTCATTTGTCTCTTAATTCACTTTGAGTAACATTACACAATGTCGCCTAGTTTATTTTTTGTAATGTTACATTGCTGGTTAGTTTACTGTGTGCCAGTCTCAATATCTCCAGGATGCATTTGCTAAAGATTGGGTTACATGCATGCACCTCTAACACTCAATTTTAAGTTCGCTAATGTTGCCCCCCCCCCAGTGCATGATGAGTGCCTATTATTTCTTTGTCATTTGTGATGTTCTCAGTTGGCATAAACAGACATTCTGCGTTGATCTTGTGTCATGCAGTGATGCTCTCTGCTGGCGTATACAGACATTCTGCGTTGCTTATGTGTCATGCAGTGGATAGGTTTGAGGCTCGTTTTGCGTCGTTGAGTATGCTGATTTGTGATTTTCATTTTACGTAGTAAAGAAGAGCAAAATGCTTCTTTAAAAACAAAATTATATCAGCTCACTCGGCAACAGAATTCACATTGACAGTTGTTTGACCTACCTTATTGACCTATATTGGATATTGAGTGAGCAGCCTGCTGTGTACATTGTAGCTAGGCTCAATGAATGATGGCTACACAGTGACCACTGGTCAAAGGTCACCTCACACCCAGCATGAGGAATTTGTAGGCCTATCCATAATGGGGGCCCAAGAGGTATCGTAGTAGCTCTGTGTGTATGTGTCGGGGGAAGGAGAGTGTCTAATTTGTTGTAACAATGCTCTGTCAGTGTTGTTAATAACATTTCACCATCACGTACAACCTGCCTGGTCTAATTCATCACCCTCAGGACTGCTAAAAGTGACGACTAATTGCAGTGACACCTATGAGCAAATCTTCGTGTGATCATTTGTAAGTGTTTGCACGTGGCTTGATTTGTTTTGGAAATATTACTGAATAGATTGATCAATTATAAAACTTGTGCAAGGTATGAATAACCGTTTATGTTTCAAGATTTTTCACATATTGCAATATGATGGTGACACCAGGTAAAAAAACAAAATGTCGGTAATATGGTGTAAGTGGGGTCGGCAATATGGTGAAAGTGGGGGCCAAACAGTAAGTACAGTGCCTGCAACCAAACCACGTTCTTCAAAAAGGGAATCTTTTACTCATTGGACATATTTTATCATGAGAAATAAGTTATGAAATTTAATTTTGATTGGGGACTTGCTTTTATCCAATGAGTGCTTTGTGACAATTTCAAAGGTATTTAGTGTCATTAGAGGCAGTAAAAAATTTATGTGGTGACTTGCCTGTAGTTACTTGCATGAGATCTGTTTGATGAACTAATGAAATAATTGAAAACGGTGACTCGCAAATAGTGAACGGGAATGTATAGGTCTGGAACAGAAGAAAGGTGGACTGAATGATGAGTTAGGCAAGGTCTCATCTCCTCTGTTTTCTATGGTGTCTCTTGTGTTACTGTGGTATTTCTTTTACTCGACGTCATTTTCTCTTGGAGTTTACCTGCATTTAACTCTCCTCTTAGTTTTCATATTGTACATAACTAAGGTGATGGTGGCACTATAACTAGGGTGATGGTGGCACTATAACTAGGGTGATGGTGGCACTATAACTAGGTTGGCACTGTTGAGGGGATAATATATAGAAATAAAATTATTATAGTGGTTGTGTCTGAGTAAAATGTGTATTCAAATGTCCAACATGTTCCAGGTGTAACCTCTTCCCTCAGTGCCTCAGTGGGCGGTTACACCCAGATGTTTGAAAGTTGAATTTTGTGTGCTGAATTACCATCATTCCGTGTTTTTTAACCTCAGTTTAAGATTGGTTTTCTTTTTCTTGTTCTTAACTCTGCTTTGAATGAGAGTGTCTTGGAGGGAGAAGGGTGTGCTGCGGGG
>NMRA01000287.1:204658-220897 GCA_002633005.1 Phoronis australis | reverse complement strand
TGTAGTCAGTTGGTGTACTGTGTGTCTCACGTGTCACAGTCTGTAGTCAGTTGGTGTACTGTGTGTCTCATTTGTCATGGTCTGTAGTCAGTTGGTGTACAGTGTGTCTCATGTGTCAGTCTGTAGTCAGTTGGTGTACTGTGTATCTCACGTGTCACAGTCTGTAGTCAGTTGGTGTACTGTGTGTCTCATTTGTCACAGTCTGTAGTCAGTTGGTTTACTGTTTGTCTCACGTGTCACATTTAATATGGAACTGTATGGAAAACTGTCCAATTTTATTGTAATTGTTTTTTTAAAAACAGTGAATTATGGTCATCAAAAGTTTGAAATTTGGTGAAAATCTACTGACATTGAATATTCCCTGGAGACCAGATTAATGTTGTTGTACTTAAATTTATTGCAAAGAGCACAGGTTGTCCATCAGTTCAAGATAATTCTGTGGTCAAAATTCCAACTCAGTTTTGGTGGTTAGAATCTAACAAATTCATTGTCTGTGAGTGCCACCTGTGAGTTGCCACCTGTGCTTGCACCTTCACTGCAGGTAACAACCGATCTGTTGTGATGTCATTGTCTCTTGTGTTATTCTAGTGCATTGTTCAATGAATTCATGTGTAATAATGGTGCTCACCTACCAGTTTCTGGAGAACACTAAATTCACAGGAAACATGGAAAAGGCTAGTTAAGTCTTTCAAGACATCTTGTACACTGTTTTTACTTTTGGACACACATCGTGTAACCACTCAGTGTCACCTTTCATTTGTACACTGAAGGATGGTTCCAACAAGAATATAGGTTTAACATGCTGTTCTTTGAATGCATCTGTTTTCGATTCAAATGTAATGTATGTTCCCATGATTTGGTTCATTGATGCGCTAGCTTGTAGTGATAAAAGAGTGTCAATAAAGATTTTATCAAAAAGATTTAATGTCATTTTGCTCTACGTTCACCTAGCTCGTCATGAACTCTGCCATATCGCCCGACATTGTGCAGAAGTATCTGGATGCCACACGAGTGAGCAGAGAGTTCACCCAGAGATACTTTGGCCTGGACAGTCTCTACTTTGACTTCACCCATCTGGTCTGTCGGACATCTCTAGGTAAGTTGTTTACCTGCACTGCTTTGTCATATGTCTGATAAGACTTCACTTGAGCAGTACCTTTAATGTAACACCTTGTGCATCAAAATTCACTTGTAAACTTAATGACAATTTCCTTAAGACACTCCGTTTCATGTGATGGTAAGTGTCTAAGATTTTGGTTTACAGTTGCGATATTCACATTTAACTGTGCCCTGGTAAGTAAACGCTTCACGTTTTCTTTATTGTCAGTAAAATGAGGTCCCAATGGAGTCAATTAAGGCATTAATTGCCCATTTTTACTTGCCATAGAAATGCTCACAATATAACATTAAAATCATGGTAATCAGGTTTTAATGTGATATGTGTATTGCTATGGTCAGCCCAAGCCGTGTTATTTCACACATTCCATATACTTGTTTACAGACAAGGAGACATTGAGGGAGGACCTTAGTCACCCAATACATGCTGACAATTGTATCATACAGAAGGATGGTAGCTGTAAAAGGGACTACCCTGCCTATGTTGAGAGAGACTTCAGGTATGACTTAAGGGATGACCCTGCCTATGTTGAGAGAGACTTCAAGTATGACATAAGGTACTACCCTGCCTATGTTTAGAGAGACTTCAGTTGTGACTTAAGGTACTGCCCTGCCTATGTTGAGAGAGTCTTCAGGTATGACATAAAGGACTACCCTGCCTATGTTGAGAGAGACTTGAGGTATGACATAGGTCATCCAAATGAGATATCAGATCAGACAACTTGTCTTGAAAAACTATGTTCTGTAAGTTGATTGGTTCTTACTCGTCTTACTCTTCAGTACTCGCTCCAACTTCTCATTGTATAATGGCTTAAACTCAGTAACGTGGTTCTCAATGCTGACAAACCAGGTTGACTTGCGGTACCTCTGGTTGAGCCGGCTTTCACTGAGTGTTAGTCAAGTGCAATCATCGTTTGTCACCAGTCATTGGCCTGGTACAATGGTGCAACCAACATTATGTCATGATAATGGTGCAACCAACATTATGTCATGATAATGGTGCAACCAACATTGTGTCATAATGGTGCAACCAACATTATGTCATGATGATGGTGCAACCAACATTATGTCATGATAATGGTGCAACCAACATTATGCAATAATGCCAGACAGATTACAATTACTTTAATTTATATTAGTTACACTGTATCAAAAGTCAACATCAGATAAATGCCCGTTTCTGATGTTAATGACAGTAAAGATGTATGCAGTGTTTTGCATACCCAGGCGCACTGGACTATCTTGTCTAATATGAGTGCATGGTTAAGCACACATACAGACACAACAATACTGTACTGTATATGTAACCTTGAATGGGTGCATGGTTAGGCCCACATACAGACACAACAATACTGTACTGTATATGTAACCTTGAATGAGTGCATGGTTAGGCACACAGACACAACAATACTGTACTGTACATGTAACCTTGAATGGGTGCATGGTTAGGCCCACATACAGACACAACAATACTGCACTGTACATGTAAACTTGAATGGGTACATGGTTAGGCACACATACAGACACAACAATACTGTACTGTACTGTTCATGTAACCTTGAATGGATGCATAGTTAGTCACACACACAACAACACTGTACTGTACATGTAACCTTGAATGGGTGCATGGTTAGGCACACACACAACAATACTGTACTGTACATGTAACCTTGAATGAGTTCGTGGTTAGGCACACAGACACAACAATACTACACTGTATTATGTAACCTTGAATGTGCTTCTTGGAGCTCGTGGACATCAGTGAATTGTTTAACTATGCAGAGCTGTTTGTTTTTGTATCGGCAATTTGCAAAATAGACCAATAGGAGGGCTTCTTTTTGGTATGTACGCTGACAGGACATTGTATTGCTTGAAGATAAACTTGCTGCTCTTCTTCACTTGTAGTGCACTGTTATACCTCAATGACAACTTTGAAGGTGGAGACTTCTTCTTCGCTCACAAGAATCTGAGTACCTCGGTAAGAAAAATGTCGTTTCGATACTGATTGATACAATAAGACTCTGGGCACAATTTGCTTAAAAGCTGCAAAGCAGTGGTTTTATGGTGATCACTAAATTTATAAAACATTCCACAAACGTTATGTTAGCGCCCATGCAATAACTATATCACGTGTCCGTGTGGTAACCCAATGGTTGTTGTATAGTCACACGACTCGTTATTGTATGGGAAGGAAGATAGAGGCAGTGACGGATGAGGATTTAATTGTTGATATTTGGTATAAATATGCTACATTATGTACATTATTTTTAACATGCGAGCTGTAACCTTGGACAATAACATCAGCCACATTAAAACACGCGATGTTGAGTGGTTCCCCTTCATTTGCTAACCAAGCATTGGATGTGATGCTGACTGCTGTCACTTGTGGATTTGAATGTTATTCGACGGCAAATGATAAATCATTCTCTACCAGACTGTAGCGCCACCTAGTAGCCAACAAGTCAGGCTGTGAGTGGTTGACTGAATATCTAGTCATAAGATTTTCAGTCTTTCAACATTGATTGGACGATGACCTATATAAACCAAAACTGATCAATCATCGAAAAAGTGTTTTTCTATGTGCAGGCAACAGTTCGTCCCAAGTGTGGTCGTCTGGTGGCCTTTAATGCAACCAATTACCATGGTGTGAAGGCAGTGTTGGATGGACAGAGGTGTGCAGTAGCCATGTGGTACACTCTAGACAAAAAGTTTCAGGTAAGTCTGTTGGAGGCATCTTACTTGGATAACTTATCAGTCACATAAAGCAATGCCATGGGCAACTTAAGAGCACCAGAAGCAGGACTATTATATTGGACACAATAAATCACAAAAATGGTATATAAACCGATGAATGTTATGAAAAATAAAAGCTCGTTTTACAAAACTTAGCAACTATTTCGTGGACCCAAAGAAATTCAAATGGACCCAAAAAATATTGGTAAGTGGATCCAATGGTCCCCAGTTTTTGGAAGAGTAGGGCTAACAGTGATGGAGAAGAGCTTCTTCACCTTAAGGATGTGTGTCAGTTCTACTCTCAAATTTTAAGACTGGTTTCACTTTTTGATTTCACCATCTTACTTTTTGTCTTCAATTCTGTGCTTTCTCTGAAAATATGTCCATGTGATGTTCTCACCAATTGTTTTCAGGAGTTATCCCACATGTTCTCGCCGATTGTTTTCAGGAGTTATCCCACATTCAAGCACAGTCATATCTGGATGCTCTTCAGAAGGAGACAGAAGAAAAGTCCTCAGGGGAAGATGGTCAGAGTAAAAGGTCAACCGAGTCAAACACCTTAAACAAATTCTCTGAAGACAATCAGGTTCAAAGGTCAACTGAGGCCAAGACCGAAAAGAAATCGAGTGGTGAAGACGGTCATGATCAAGCGCCAGTAGAGGACAGTTGGGGGACTAGGTCCACTTTAAAGGAAGAGCTATAATTTTATCAAGTGTTGCAAGCTCTCCATGAAATTCCAAAGTCAGGGATGACAAATGATAACCAATCTCAAATGAATCATTTGCATTGTTAGTTGATACTGATTTTTACATAGACTATCTGTTTAATGATGTGCACTTTGAAAAAGAATGTTGTTGAATACTAAATCTCGCTTAACTTCCGAGCTACTGATGTATTTTTTGGTTTGTTTTAAGTGATTTAGTTCATTTTATTGCAAAAATAATGCTCCATTCAGAATTTCTTATTAATGAAAAATGAGTATAATTGTCTTTAGGCAGATTTTGTTTGATATAACGTTTACCTCCCTATACTGAACTGTTTCATTCAATATATATTTTCTGTTTGTTACTAAAATCTTCTTTAATTGCACCTTGAAGCACCTACACGGTGATAACTATGCTCAGTAAATACTTGGTGTGAAAGCTATTGGGGTGTTATTCAGTCCATGAGGTCAAGTTTGAAATAGATATCAACTACTCGCACAAGTTTAATGCACATCAGATCAATGGTCAAATTAGATCTGCAGTATCACGAGTTCCAACATCTCGATGACTTGGATTGTGAGTGACCTTTCCAGTACAACGAGATCAGCATTAAGTGAGTTCATTCGACATAAAGCTTTGCATTGCAGAATAAAATGAACGATTCCATTCCGCTAAAACTTTTGTAATCCGCGAGTGTTCGTGCGACTCCTGTCGATTCTGCAATTCCTATTATACTCTAGCAACTGAAAATAGCAACAAAAGGAAAAGAATGCGCCACTGAGACAAATGAACCTATTTACAAGGTCCTGTGACTCACCAGCTGAATGAACAGAACCAAATTTTGCTTAGTAACCTCAAGTTCGTTCCCAATTCTAAAAAAAGCAGGTCCATCCTTCGTCTCGAACTGCTGGCCATCCACAACGGCTTCCTGCTACAAGCTGATGAGTAAAACAGTCTGTGTCAAACTTGACATTATCTGGCCAAACCTCGATGGAAAATAAACTACATGAAGTCAAGATTGCTTGTAATGAAACTATGCCAAGAGGGAACGTTTTTTTAAACTATATCTGTCAGCTATGTCTATCCACATGACACCGTCCCTAGTAGAGGTGTAGCCAGCTGGTAAAACTCGGGGTAGATCATTTTAAACATGCTGAAATGTTCATCTGCCTAATTACAGTTATTCATTACACCACATGGGAAGTGAAACTTGCAAGGGTCACTTCAGTAAATATGAAACCTTCCCTTTAAATTATTTGCCATTATTAAAGGAGCTGATGAGAAAATGCAGAATGGAGCATTTAGCTATGACAGAGTACTACAAAACGTAACACTCTTTTGATGGAATAAAACTGATCTAATAGAGTGAATGGCCACAAAAATGATGTGGTACAACAGAAAGACAAATGGTTTTAATTTTTTTATTAGATGCGAAAAGAAGCCAAAGAAAGTAATTTATCTCTTTCTGCGTAGAGACAACATTTGGCGCCTCTTCCAGTTCTTGCTACGTGAACCACCAATAGTCAGATGGAACGGGTGACCCTTGCCCAGACCGCGAGACTTTTTACCAGCAGAGGTCAGGCCACGCATCTCGCGATGTTTGTGAACAGGCTTAGTGATCCATTGGGTGTCTGGGTTACGACGGATTGCCTTGTGAAATGGATCTACCATTATGATCTCATAGTACTTGTAAGTGGAGTCTTGAGCCACCCAGTAGGAGTTGAGCACACGCAGACCACCACACTTACGTCCCGCTCGCTCCTGTAACAAACAGAGAAATAAAGTGACGGAAAAGGGTGTTTAACTACAGGGAGGAGATGTAAACTAAAGAAAGAGATGCAAACCAATGGCTGTTATTTTGACATGAGCTACTGCACTTCATCTGTCAACCTCAGAACTAGGCCAGAAATGATGATATATTCCAATGACAAAGTTCACACACAAGTTATACAATAATACACCACCATCCCAATATATCTCCGTCAATATTGAATAAAACAGCATCACATTTTGGCAAAAAACTTGCATAAGTTTTGCGTCCGGTTTGATTGATAGAGGAAACTACTTGTCACCATGATTGATTTGCTCGTCAGTTTTTGAAATTTTCTTTAGGTGCAGCCTACCAAGCATTACAACTTTTTTTCATAACAAAAGTAACGTAGAGCGTTGAAGTGCGCCCCGGACTGCGGTGCAAAATGCGTGTTTTTGTATCATAAAAATGGCCATTAGACGATGCCGAATACATCAAACCCGTCCGAAATGGGTAAAGTGTCATGGTCTCTCTAACACAGAAATTTTGCAAAAAAATTCAGCAATGTTGAACATCCTTGTGATACAAGTCAGCGAAACAATGCAGTCTAACCACATTACAATCACCCCTCTCACGTCTTTCTACAGTGTTTGTTGTCAGGTAAGCTTGCCGTGAATGTAAGTCAACATACCTCAGCAACACTCTGATGGGAGCGGGCAAACTTCAGCTGGTTGACACCCATGTTAGTTGGCTTGCCATATGTGGCGCCCTTAGGTACAGGCCTCTTTCGACCTCCACGGCGCACACGGACACGGTAGATAACAAACCCTGAACACAAACAATGCTTACAGGTAAAACTTCTGATTTTCCAAACTTAAGGAGTCTTCATCTCCATAAAATAGAAGAATAAGACCATACGAGCATTTTGATACCTTGAGCAACAATAACAGATCCGAACAATGTTAGAGGTGACTTCACTGCATACATGTCCCAGTCTCTCAACAGCTTTTTACATTTGCAACATTAAGCGAGCTGACGAGGTATGACACGTGACGTATTTTGATTTACAATAGACCACCTCGTTCTTCATGGCATTGTTGGCGGCTTTTACTCCTTGAAAAGAGAATCTGACAGTGTCAATTTCAAAAGCAACTCCCATATATATTTGACACTACTATTGATGCACTGAAATTGCTAATGGTAGTAATGAAGGAGAGATTTATGCATTATGAAAATAATAAATTTAAACCTTGAGATCATACTGCATGTCTAGAGATCTCAACTCATCCCCTGGGTAGTTTAAACTTGTCGGACCAGCTCAAACAACATTATGAGCGTAAAAAGTTATTGAATTGAGAGACTGGGTGGTACTTGCGGCTCCACCAAGCAGCACTAATTCAAAGTGTCTGCTTCAGTTTGAAGACAAGTAATGTCACTGAACGATGCTCAATTTGACGACCTGCAGGTCAGATTGTGTTTGGTGACCTGGGAAACATTGCCAACAGGTCGCCATTTCCAGCATCAAAGTCATATTTCCCTCAACATTTGTTTCAAGGTTCCAAACTTAAAATTACTAATTGTGTTCCCAGGATGGTTATCTTTGATTCACTATGTTCCATTCATTTCGTGAATTGAACGCATTAGTCTGTCACTACGCTTTACTTAGAACAGTTAGTAAACAGACAGAAGTCGCAATTGTTAGGCAAAAATCGCGCAAGATCGGTGAAATTTGCACCATAAGACCATGCTGCTGTCTGCGTCCCAAGACCATCCGTCAGTCGCCGAGATGAAAAACTGGGATAAGTGAGTCAGAGACTGAATGTACGTACGTGTCCCGACGTCTCAATGAAAATTTTTGGGTTGACGAAAAGTTAAGCCGACAAGGGAACCCGGTTCATCAGCACCGACAATTTTGATTTTAATTTTGGCGACCTCACAAATGCATTTGGCTAAGTGTCAAGCGCAGCTGTGTACTGACAGGTAGTCATGTTCTGTATACAGCATAGGTATGACAAGACTAGTCTACAATAAAGCTTTAAGAAAGGCACAGGTTGGCAATCATCTGTAGACAAACTGCATGTGATTGCGATACCGTCAATAAATTCACTTCCACCCTGAACACCAACAATTTACAACACAGCATACAAAGCACGAGTATCAATAGCCAGAGAATTGTTTTCCTGTTCTAAATAAAACCCAAAATGTTTGGCAGACCCTACCTTGCTTGGCCCTGTAGCCAAGTCGCCTGGCCTTGTCAGGGCGTGTGGGGCGAGAAGCGCGGTGAATGGACGACAGCTGACGGTACTGCCAACAACGGACACGTAGAAGGAACCTCATAACATCCGACTGCTTCTTACGCCACAGCTCCTGCATGTATTTGTAGGCACCCATCCTTTTAGCCTGTTATGATGAAGGCCCTGTAACCAACAATGGTAAAGACTCTTTCAACTTCCAATTCCAACTAGTTAGGTCAGAATACAAGGCAAGCGGTGAAGTGTTGAAAACTGAGGTCGCGTTTGTCAAGTTGAGCAACAAGAATTTGATGTTACACAAGTGAGGTCAAACTTCGATCAACTTGGCAAACATGTACACACAAATACAGAGTCATGCAGTATCTTTGATGGTTTCCTCAGTTTGATGCATAATTCCCCAATAGCTTAAGTAGTATGAAGGCCCTATGGGATGATCACTGTCTCTACTGCGAAGACTTAGCAATAGAGATTGTGACACAGTCTACTGTCTAGAGACGGGGTTAGAAAGTGATTACCATCTCTAACGGCAGGAATGCCTCACACTGATTAAAACATCAAAGTCACGTTGTTATAAACACCTTTTGCCCATAGAGGGACACCTTAGGAGGCAGTTTGACGTCTTTCTTTCCAATTCGATGAAATACTCCGGTTATCAAGCAGTCCTACGTTCAGTTCCCATAATCAGTAACTCGCCAGTGTTAAAAATGGCCAGTTAACGATTTTGAGAATTGAACGAGGGACTGTTGGAAGAAAAGGTATGAAAACAGGAGTATTTCGCCCAGTTGAAAGGAATTAAGTACATCGACGGCCTCCTAAGGTGTCCCTCTATGCGCAAAAGGTATTTATAACAATGTGACTTGGATGTTTTAATCAGTGTGAGGCGTAATTCGAGGAAAAGCTTTAGGCACATGTAGCCCCAAAAGAAGCTCAGTCTCTACTGGGCCAGCTGGAGACGGTGGTCATTGTCTTAAGGCCGATCGAGACGATGGTCACTGTCTTAAGGCCGGTCGAGCAATGGTCACTGTCTTAAGTCTAGTCGAGATGATGGTCACTGTCTTTAAGGCCAGTCGAGACGATGGTCACTGTCTTAAGGCCAGTTGAGACGATGGTCACTCAGTCACTCCACGATCTGCAGTTTGTATTTTGCCGCGTAGAGTTTGGAGAAAGCGCGTCAAGTTTAAAAATTACCACGCTAGGTTTAAAACCTTGGCTAGCTTGGTATTTCAGACCTCGGCATATAATCAGAGCCTGATTTTACCAACATTAAACACAGTTCACTTTACCAAGAGGCAGTTAACAGTACCATATTCACCGAAATAAGGCACCCAGGGCTCTTAGTAAAATTCATTTCGGGGGGAGAGGTGCTTATTATAACCCAATGCGGTTGAAACCTGGTCTCTGAAACGGGTACAATCGGAATCTAGAATTCATCAATTTTACGCTAAGTGACGTATCTGTAGCCTATGACAGGACTTTCTTCAAAACTGTGGCGCATTGCTATCTAACTTCGTTGTTAAATTACGATCATTTTACAGAAAATTGTGCTGAAATCCCAAAGCGAAATCTCGCCGATGCGCCGCTGCCTTACGATTGTTGACGGGGCAACTGAAATAAAAAATATAGTTTCGACACCACAAATTACCCGAAATCCTCACTTAAGTTTTCCATAAGTGTCCCTAAGATTTTAAGTTCTTTTAGAGTCGGTACTATGAACAATATAGGTTCAAATCTGCGCAAGATCGTACCCAGAAACGTGAGAAAAACCTTTGGATGAACACACGTCGTAGTCACGTGATCTTTGTTTTGAAGATCGTCTGTGTGTGTGAGTAAGCGATCACATGTCATCATGCCAGAGTAAATGCAATGTAACCATTTAGGTGTGCATTTTAACTAAAAAAATAGCACAAGCAGTATCATGAGAACGCGTTTTATTTAGCACTTGCTGATCACATCTACCATTAAATGCGCGAGATTTGTCTCGGTAGGGGCTAACGCTGAATGTCATTGAGTCACCGGGTGACTGGATGTGTGACAGCCAGAGTTATTCTCCAGGAGATTCGGCGGCGAAGGTGTCCACTGTAAGTGGGGCATTTCATCAGGTATGTTACTTTACCAACACCAATTATGAATACATTAAAAAGTGATTAATGAAGCAATTCTTCTTAAAAATAGCGCAACAGTTTTTACAGCATTAAAAACTTAATGAAATTAGTGCCAATATTTATTTCTTGCCGATATGCTACCCGTAGTTTCATGGATAGTTCCCAAAGACTAGTATCTGCAATGACAAGTGACAGGTACACAGCGCATGCTTCCTGGCCACATGCTTTTACAACAAGGTTTCATATGTGAGACAGTTGTCTGCTGAATGGGCACTTTGAGTACGATTCGCACTTTTCACGTGTAGGCCCTACAAAGCAGTGTTCTCCGCGACCTGTTTTAACTTGACGCTGTTATCGAGTTTGGAAATTGCGCCTCAAGTTTATAAAAAGTGCTGCTACAGGTTTAAACCTTTGGTTGGCTTGGCACTTCAGCCCTCGGCACCAACGCAAAGCCAGATTTAACCAACACCAAGCCCAATTCAGAACACTTGAGGCAGTCAACACTATATGTAACTTTGTATAAAACTACAAGAAAATTATAATTAATAAAACCTGACGAAATTCTTTACATAACAAAATTTTATGGAGTCAACAAGCTTGCTTAATCAAATGACTAATCTACTTTGTCGTTCTAACTTTAAAATTTTGCAACTCAATCTATAAAGAAACAATTTAATTGGCTTAATAAAGACAATTTTGATTTTGACTGACATCTAGTGGCAAGTTCGAACTTATGAGGTTATTGAACTTGACAACAGGTGTCGCTGAAAACTAGGCGTCTTCAGCTTCTGATCGTCCCCAATACACTATATAATATACTACAAGGTATGACACTCCGGACTAGAAATTCCATGGGTGCTACACTTCAGTCGTCCATAGCAAACACAAAACTCAATAAATTTTCAAAAAAACAGAGGGTCAACAAACCATGAGGAATTGTTCTTAGTCCCAATACCATTTACAGTGTCCAGATCCACCGAGTTCGCAACAAATTCGCGGTCAAAGCACAAAAATCTTCCCAAAAAGTTACTGCACACCAGCAATATGCTACACAGAAATTGCCAGTTTGTCACGGAAGGTCACGACATCAATAACTCCAGACCATTTCGTAACCTTCCGTGGTGAACCGCAACTGCCGTCGATTAGTAACTCATCATGTTATTCTGTACTCTACTTGACCTTGACCATGTGAAGCATATTGCTAGTGTGCAGCTATTTTTTGGGATTTTTGTGCTTTGACCGCGAATTTGTTGCGAACTCGGTGGAGCAGCCCACTGCAAATGGTATTGGAGAAAGAACAATTCCTCATGGTTTGTTGAACCCATTTTATGTAAATCTATAGTTTTGTGTTCATTATGGACGGCTGAAGTGAAGCACACGTGCAGTTTCTAGTGCGAAGTGTCGTACCTTGTAGTATATATTAGTGTATTGGGGACGATCAGAAGCTGAGGACGCTTGTGGTGGTATCAACATGGCCGACGCGGAGTTTCTGGTGATTGAAATGAACGCGACTCCAAATCGTGAATTAGAGGTATCGATGCCTAAAATTCGTTGGTATAACCACCTTCATCGATTGCCACAAATGGCAATATCTCTTGTAAGAAACTGGGCCTACGGTCTACGTCTACGACAAGCGCACCTACAAACGGGTTAGACTACGTGTGTAGCCTTCCAAGGACACGAACGACGTGGGTCATGTGATGAAAAATGCAATGTAATCGAGAGCATGTAGAAAAATAATAACATAAAAACTTTCATGAACCACAAAACAAAACCATTTGCTACAGAATGGAACTAGATGAGCCATGATAATAGATTTTGAGGGAGATGTTGGTGAAGTACAACACTAACCCGGCTGATAAATATGGACGACAGGAAGAAAAGGAAGTCCTGAAGTATGCTGCAAATCGAAAAACTCTCGTCAACAATCATAATCAAAATTAACAGTATCTCGGTAATATATATTAATCAAAAAAATTAGAGATACACGAATAACTAAAAAATAACTTCTGAAGAATAATCGTTTTGTAGTGGTTAGGTCAAAGGTCAACCGTAGAAGCGGGTCGGACGAAAACTATTGTAGTATTGTTCCTATTATTTTTTCAATGTCTCAACTCCTCGCGCAACAGCTATTCCTTTAGTATCAAGGCATCACCACATTTTTACAATGGTAAGCGATGTATTTATATGTAATTCACATTTACATTAAAGCGCTTCAACGTTTGAAAAGGTATACGCGTTGTAATCGTTTGTAACGTGACTGTGTAGACGTAAAATTTGGTACTTGGATGGACCATGTCCAAGTTAGACTCTAACTTAGAGTCCAACTGGTGTCGATCACCGTCGTCGCGTTAAGAAAAGTCAAAACAATAAACCGAACAAATGGTGGACTGGAGCTCAACAACTGCTAGTTTGCTGTTAGTTGGTCTGGTTTAGCACATAGTACAGACTATATTACTCACCAACCGTTCAACGATCTCGACTGGCCGTAGTGCGTAGTGCCGTAGTACAAGTAAGCCTACAAACTACACACGGTGGACAATCAGGCCTCCCCGGATGATACGTCCTCCATACTTTTTTCGAACAAGCCTTCGTTCAGGTGCCGAAATCGGCAACTGATCGTTTTTATAGTGCTGGTGGCATTTTTGTGTATGTGACGTACTCTGGTCCTGGTAGCCTTGGTGCAAAGTTGTATACTAGTACACTGCTTTGTGCTGAGGATGTGGGTAAAAAGCTGACCCAATAAAATTTAATGCAAAATTAGTGTCATTAAAAACTGCAATCTTCTTTAAGTAAAGTTTATTTACTGGTGTTGGAAAACATTGCGTTCTACTGTTTTTCCACTGCTAAACTTGTGGTGTGATCTTTGCGTCGCATTTCAGCGCCACAAAATACTGCGTCACATATTGGCATATTTGTTCTTTCGCCCACTGTTCAATCAACCGTTCTTCTTTGACAAGGTTGTGTAGACATTATTACGAACTGGTTTCACTTCATTATAAGTCACTTAACAGTGTTTAGAATTTTGATACCAGCAAACTGAATTTCAGAATAAAGCTCACTCTTCACTCGCCAGAGATGTTGCTAAAGTTTAGGAAATGACGCATGTCACGAGTGTTCTGTTTTCAAAATGATGACATGCTTTTCTTTAATTGTTACAAAAGGTGACAAATTACAGAAGAAAATGACGTTTACTAGATTGTTTTTCACTTAAACGGTTATAACGGGCTAGGTGAGTGTCGGTGGACTCCTAGATTATGCATGTACCCCCGCTGATCTTTAGCTCTACATATTGATACAGGTAGTGTCACGATGTGGGGACGAGCAGAACTACCTGGCTTTGTGCAAATTTGAGGTCTGTTGGAGCTCAACACACAATGGTACCTAGCTGTAATTTGACGATAGTCTTCATATAGCAAGCTGGCTGGCTATCTGAGAGACTAGTCAACATTACCGAGTTGGCCTGCATTGACAAGGTGGCATTGTTAACTAAATGGACAAGCCATTGACTACTTCACTGTTGGTCATTGAATCAGTAGAAATCGTTGTTAACAAAGCCCACTTGATCAAGCGCCACCTGTGATTGGACACCTAATTTGACAGTTGCTTTTTAACAAAGTTTTAGCTGATTAGCATACCTGTTGACCTTTTATACTAATCTTGAAAATTTTTCATATTGCAGACGAGGAATTCTATGTCATTTTGTTGCTCTAATGGAGTATTAACTATGATCTTTCACGTGGTCAGTGGTGGTATGTTTCAGAGGTGAATTGTAAAATTTATAACTGAATCATAACATTTTTCTTCAGTGATTTTTGATGAACAATGAAGCATTGAGAAAGACACGGACACCACTGCAGTTACATACTTTTCAGTGTGTCATGAATTATTTAGGTCAGCTGATCAAAATAGGTCATAACATTACGGGGCCTAACGCTTAGCATAGCGTCACCATGTCAAATGCAACCTGGCAAAATTCCCAGCTCTTCCACCTTATTCATAGATGTAATTTTCAAAAGTAAAGTGTTCTTCATTTAAAAGTTATTGTGGATGTTGGCTTAATTTGCCTGGGCATTTGGTGAAAAATGACAAAATGTTTGAAATTTAGCATTCATGTACATTGTGCAAGTATTGTCGGGCATTCTAACACTGAGGCACATTTAAACACTGCTGGGACATCAAATAAAAACTGTAGTGAAATAAGCTTTAAGAAATCACATCACAACCTAAAATTTTGGTAGAACATAAAACCACGTTTATTTACCAATATTGAATGAGTGATAAATTATGTTTTCAAGCGATTTCACTAAAAAGTCTCTCAAGAGTGGTGATACTGTAATAAAATAGTAAGATCAAGCAGGAGTTAAGACAAATAGTAAGAACAAGCATGAGTTAAGACAAATAGTTAGAACAAGCAGGAGTTAAGACAAATAGTAAGATCAAGCAGGAGTTAAGACAAATAGTAAGAACAAGCAGGAGTTAAGACAAATAGTAAGAAAATGAAGAGCTCAGTTTTGGATTATATTTTTATTTTTTGAGGGCTGGAATATTTCCTCCAGCGCCCCCTATTGTAACTTCTTTTAAACAGTGTGGAAGCACAAAGTTGTTTGAGGTAGACGGCAGCCAAAAATGAATGTCGATGAACATTCACTAAATTATTTGAATTTTATTTTGTACCCCTAAATTGTTTATTTTTGCTAAAATGGAATGTTGCAATATTTTAATAGTTTACAAAGAGTATTATATCAATAAAATGAAAAGTTTTTGTATTGTTGAAGAAGTGACACCTTTCATTTATTCCTGTTGTTGTGTTGTTCACGACAAAATATATTTTCAGTGATATTTTTCTTAGACGATGTCTTGGTAACAGATTGTTTTTTGTAAAAGTGTTTGGATAAATTCTAGACCCGCAAAACGGAAGTTTGATGAAGCCATTAGCAGATCGATTGTTTAGTCTTGATCATATGTACTGTACTTGTTGAGTTTAGTGATATTACCAGTTATGTTTCAACTAGAAGTCTTAACATCGGTGTTGTAACTCTGGTACCCGTAGTAGATATACCGGTACCTACAGTCAACCACATTTACCAGGAATGTAAGATATTGAATAAAGATCCCTTTTGCAACCAAAGAATCGTACCTGATGTGGCAAGTGTACAGCCGTTTCATCCATATTTCACGGACTTGATTAACCACTTAAATGGAACCCAGTAATATTCATAGTACTGCTGGGAATGTGTTTCTCAGTCAGTGATTGGTTGTTGTTTACAGCTCCCTCTATTGCTCAATACGTGTCACAGTTTAATCTCTAAAAACTGTTTTTGTTACAGAAAATGCAACTTAAACATTAGAACTTTTAGAATAATCAATCACTGAGAAATACTAAATACTTAGCCAACTTACAAAAGCTTTCAGATTGGTCGTTTCTGCAGTTTCATGTCAAGACAATGTTACTCTATCAAAAATACTAAAATTTAGCAAAGATAATATAACATAAACAAATTTTGTTTGGTTTCCGAATTCTGCCTTGCTGACCTGTTTTCTCCTGTTCAGTTCTACACAGTGTGCTATACTGTTACAGT
>NMRA01000287.1:147332-192956 GCA_002633005.1 Phoronis australis | reverse complement strand
CGGTCTCTGAGGCCGTCGTTGCACTCAATGTTATCATCGATCTTAATCTAAAAGGTCGGGGATTCGCGTTTCCTATTAGCACAGGGCGGTAATCACCAATCGTCAAAAGTAGGGGATGGGCGCTTAACCGAGAGGTGGGCGCTTAATTGGAAATCTTCAAAAATAGCAGGAGGGCGGTTAACCGAGCAGTGGGCGGTTAAATCGAAAATCCACCTAAAGTAGGGGTGGGCGGTTAACTGAGCATGGGCGTTAACCCGAACGATTACGGTAAGTGCCCCCCCCTTCCTGATGCAAATTTTTCTAAATGCCCTGGGCACTTATTAGGGAGATCCGGTACTACTAAATCTCAAAGGGCCTCAACCAGCAGTTGTAAGCACTATACACGTGTATAGTAACAATTGATATGAGAATCCATTGAAAAGTAAGCGACAGGGTTCAACATTCGAGGGTGGTGCCCCACCATGCTCAACAGAGGTCACTGTTTCATCCTCATTGTCATTGCCAGCACTAACCAACATCATCATCATCATCATCATCATTATGTTTCATTCAATTTTGGATTTAATTGTATAAAGCTATGTTTCTTAATCATTTTTGTCATCTTTCTTCATCAATGTTATTATTTGTCATTCAGTGTTTTGCACTAGGCTCTTAAAGTGTAACTTGCAGGCTAATTCCTTATCTCTGTGATTGCTTGGATGAATACAACATATAGGGTTGGTGTGACTATGAAGTAGTTTGAAAATTGCCAAATGTTTTTAAGAATGAGTTTTGTATCATAAATGATCCCCCGAAAATCACCGAACTGTGTTAAGTAATTATCGTGATGTGGTCCTGGTGAATAACATTGCATGATGCAGGCTGTGCGAGTTCTAGACACGTCATTAGCGCACTGGTCAACTATTTGCATTTTTTTGTTTTCACATTTACAAGTTATCAGTAAAACCAACTGCACTTTACTTAGCTTAGATTATGCTAAAATAGCATTGTCTTTTAGTTCCTGCAATACATTACCAGTAGCATAGTTAGGAACATGCTAATACATCTTTAGATTGGCAGTCATGGGAAGATGGTGTGTGCTTAACTTGACATGTACACTTTTAAAAAATGCAGTGAATGCTAGGTGAGTGCTTAAAATCTGCCTGGCACTCCACGGAGAAAATGCAGCTTGAGTTGAAAAAATATCTGATCAAATTCTGGGAGTAACCTGTATTATATGGGATGTTTCAAATATTCAAAAACACAAGTACCTGGATATGATTTTTCTGTGAAATAATGGTGTTTTGAAAAAGAATTTTGGGTTTTTGTAACAAACATTCAGTTGGGCAGCTCCATAACAAGGATTTTCAACAAAATATAAGAATTTGGAGAACAACTGAACTAACTGTTTCTATGTACTCTTCATTGGAAATTGTGTCAGATTTTTACATGGAAAAAGTTAACTGAAAAGTGTTTGTTCTGTGGAGCATGTGAAAGTTATTAGAGTCTGGTCACAGGGCAGAGTCTATCTATTTCAAATGCATATTTTTTATTCAAATGTTTCCTTGCAAAATAAACTTTGGTATCCCTGGAATACAAAAAACACGATTAGTTCCCCATAAAACACTATTCTGATATTCATTTTTCAGAGTGCATTTGTTAAGATTTTTGGGACACCCTAAAAATGTCATCAAAGCCATTGTGGAAGCAACATAAATTGAATTATAAGTCATAAACTTCCTTCTTTAGTCAAGCAACTCAAATTTAGCAGCCCATAATTATTGAAGAACTTCCTGTCGAAAAGCAACTTTTGCAAACTGCAATGTGCAGGTTCTCAAATGGCGGGGTCAAATTTTCCATACTGCTACACATAAATTTTGCAAAAACCATGTGGCATATTGTTTTTTATTAATTATTTCTGCTTAACAACAAGCCTCAAAATGCTTTAACTAAATTAAACCAATTTCCATTATCGAATAAGCTGACTTTTCTTCTTGAACATTCTTTGCCGTGTGTGTGCAGTTATGACTCCCCGCTGTACTTGTGGCATGAGAAAGGAGTAGACAATATGCTCCCATTAAATTTCTTAAAAATGCCCGATTGATAAATTTGCTGTACCATAGAATGAGAGTGTATACTGATGGTGCGAGTATATGTCTAGTTCAACGATGCAATTGCTTTAGTGCACTGCACTAGGTGCTCACAAAATACAATATCTGAGTATTGGCTGCAACTGCAAATCTGACTCGAAACTGATCTAGTTTTCTCATTCAAATTTGTTTCAATGTTGAAAATAGTCGATGAAGCCTCAGATAGACTAGTTGTTTGATATATCTGAGATGAAGCTAACCTGGGCAGTGGGCACTACGAATGTACTGGAAATTTTTCAAAAGTAAGGTGCTGGCGCACTCAATTGGAAAATTGTTGTTGGGTCCGTGTTTATGTGTTTAGGTACCTTGCCTTATTCCTGAGTGCATTTTAGAGGAGCTAGCAAGACATGTGGTCTGTGTTCCTGATACATTTGTTTACACAAATCATTTGGGTAAGACTCTGAAAACCAAGGAAGTCTGTACTATATGGGTCAAGTTTAGGCTACAAACTTTAGTCTGAGATTTATATTAGTAATGATTGAAGAAAATAACATGCTGCACACCCCTTGGTCACTGGCATAATCAGGAGTAATGCATCAAGGAGGGTCTAATGCAAAATTGTTCCAGGGAGGGGGGGGGGGGCTAAAATAAGTGGCAACTGGGGCAATGCCAGAGTTCTATTTGTGCCAGATTCAAAACCTCCATAGCAGACAAGTCCAATGTATTCACAGAAATGAGAAATGTCATTGTTTACTTGATTTAGCAACTTCTGTTATTATGTTAAGCCTACAATGGTGTTTCAGTTAGGATACCTATCCAACACTGAAAATGAGGTGTTAATTTGGTTTTCAGCATGTTTCATCCCATAAAAGTCTTTCATAATTAATTGACCAACCGTGGCTGACTTATAAGGAAGTCGTACAGTAATATCCACACTTCACCTATTCCTTGTAATTTTCAGACGAACTGCAGTTAGTGAATCACATGATGGATGCAGGCCTCTTAAGTCAGTAGACTGAATGCGTTGAGCATAACATGAAGGTTTTCCCATTTTGTTTTCAAAATATGTAAATTACTGTCTGTGGAATTTGCATGCTCCTACTCTTTAGTTGTAATGAATTTAGAAACTTCAAAGTGTAATGATAACATTTTTCCATAAAACTGATTTTGCTAAATATTCACATAAGTAAATTAATACCAATGCCATTCTGAATTTTATGCGCATATATTTAGGCCCAAGCGCCCGTTTATGAAGCTCTAAGTATAGGGTGTATGCGCTTATTTTATTTAGGTGCACTGTGTGCAAGAATATATTGAACTAAAACTCAAGGAATCAGTTATAATAATCCGTGGCTAGTTTAGAGTGGACTATCTGTTACTGTAACTAAATGTGGACTTGATTTCATTATATCGAGTAAGTCATTGAAAAGAACCATGAACTAGCAAAACTGTTGAGAAAGGTACAGTTTATGACAAAGACATGGCAGTATCTGTCTTCACCTCCTAATGAAGTTAAAGTGTATTAGCCATTATGCTAAACACATGACAACAAATGAATGTGTAATATGAAAACTGCTCGACTTCAGATATCAGAAGGTGGGTCAAAATATCGCATGTAGGATAGGATATTTGTGAATCCAAACCTCTTTGTATAACATTCCATTGTCATGGTTTGGTGATTGGTTAAAAGTCTTTGTTTCATCAAATTGTATAGTGTGCACATGCCAGTATTTACTATAATCAATGCTCATTAATGGCATTAATTTGTGCTGAGGTGATATCACTGGTCATCTTATTACCTGGCTCTTGTACTTTTCTGTAACGGGGACATGCAAACATGCAGTGATAGATAAGTTGGTGCATACTCTTATTTCTTGTTATTTTGACATGTTTTGCAATCGATTCCAATTACACTGTTTTGTCAAATATTTTAAATTTTAGCTGTGGCTATTTCAATTTTGGTTTAGGTGAAGAACTGTTTCCTCTGCAATAACCTCATTCATAAAATGGACTATTCCGATTTACTCCTCCCACTGAAAAATCTATAAATGCCATATGCTTATTCAGGGCTCAGATACAATCAATGAAGCTTTGTCAGTTATTCTGAGTGGCAAACAAGTATGTCAACTTGATTCAAGCCGGTGTCCACCATTTTGAATCAGTTCTTGCTTGCCCACACAGTATTTGGTCAATCTGAGTTTTCCATCTCTCTCAACTGGTGTCACTTGTTGTCATTTGGAGAACGCATTAGAGGGCTGAGCTTACAAGTATTTGCAGCAGTGAAGGCGTGCTACTGTGTGTTATCTAAATCAGATACATCATGTCTACCCGTGCAGAGGGATTAGCTGTAAAGAAGGTGCCCATACATTTACAGGTGAGCAGGTAGCGTCACTGCTGAAGGGGTCATAGCCAAGACTGGTGCCACTTCATCACACACTGTCCTGAACAACTTAGTGTTGAAAGGGACACTTGCCTATGTTGGTTATTTCTGCTCAGGCACAACCTGCTTTGATTGGGTCGGTTCAACTGATGGGCAGTCGTTTCCATTGTATCAGTACACTTTTGTCAGGAACCACCTTGATCAGCTTGAATGATTCTAAGTAAATGTATTGATGTAATTCCATTTATGGGTAATATAGCAAAGATTACTCAGGAGGTCTCAATAGTAGACTACATCTTGACATTGGAAAATGGTCATACCGTAATAATGTGGGTTTGTGCCCAGGGAATTTAAGTGAGAAACTCAGAAAACGATCATGGGCTTTTAAAACTAAACTGAAGTTTTAATAAGTCAGTTTACATGAATGGTATGTTTGGGTTACTGTATTTATGCTAAGCCCTTTTTGTACAAAAGTCAATTATAACATTGCAATTGAAGTTTAGATAATGTGCTGTTTTTTAAAGGGTTGATTTTGGAAGATAAAATTCACTACCCTGAGATCTGTGCTCATGAAGACATTGATACTTTTAAGAAACTACAGTAACAACCCTGATTGCACAAAACGGAAATGGTTGACCTACGGGTATGTCTGTTATTCAGTGAAATTGGTTCCCAGTATCCATTTTCAAGAGGGTCCAGTTTACACCGCTTTTACTGACCTCCTATGATAGTTATGAACTGACCATTAATAACATCTGTTGTCCACTTGAGATGTTGACAGTCACACAATTTATTCTCACCCTATTACATCTAGTTGTATTTATGGAATTGTTTCAAACTGAATACTGGGAGAATTCCGTTATTGTGGTAATGTCCTCAACATCATTACAGTATGCCATTTACTGCTCTGCTGCTCTTACATAACACAAATTATAATATTTAAGTGTGTCTAGATGTCCTTAGCTGATCATCCACTTTCTTTCCAAACCATTATGTAATGTAATGCCTAACATGCTAATGGAAGCCCTTCTAACACCAGAATGGCCATTGATCATGTGAGACAAGATGCTAGTGGCCTCTAGAGGACAATCAGGCAATTTTGCTTTTGTTTAAAATTTTTGTTTGAAATGCATTGCATACAATGACAAACAGTACACAAGAAAAGGTCTTCTCATAATGCCAAACATGTTCCACTGTGCCACCTACAAAAAAGAAGTACTTCTTGATACAGTCAGATGGCGTTAAGAGTGATTGGCCCCCATTGGTTCTGGAAAGCCTCCCAACTTGTATTCAAAATCACGTGTTATGGACAGTTTTCATAGGGTAGCACGGCTAGAATTCTTGAAGCCGAATTGAGCAGGTGAACAATTTATTGGCCTCACTCAACTAAGTTTCAAAAATGTTGATGTCTGCTATACATCTCTACTAACAAAATTAAATTTTAATGGCTTCATAATGACCAATGAAACACCAATAATACCTAATGTAAGTTAATGATACACGCAGCAGATGTGTAAAACTGTGGGAAAAGTGAGTAAATGCCACAGAATCAGGGATGGCAATGTTTATCCCTGCGAGTGACTATTCACCACTCCGGAGAGTGGAGAGGGGTTGTCTTGAACTTGATCAGAACTTAGGTTCAAGCTGACATCTATTGGTCAGTGACCTGCTCCTTGTGTGGTGGAAGGAAAGCTTTGATATGTATGGCTGGTCATTCCTTGTGGACACCACTTCTCTGCCCATCTGAGTGTTGGTGACAAAAACAAGTTCACAGTGTGAGAGGTGAACGACCTAAAAACATGGGTTTTATTATCACACTGGTGGACAACTTTTATGGAAACAATGTTGATGTCAAGGGGCATGGGGTCAACTTGGTATGTAGATCTGAGTACAGCTTTAGTGTCACATCTTGGAGGTCGCACCATAGGCAGGCTTCTTTTCAATATGTCATGGGAACTGATCAATAAAAACAATGTCAAAGATCATTGTTGGCTGCTGAATATTTTATCAGCCAGAATGAATGGTAGTAAGTAAGGAATTATCCTAGAGGCATAGCTTTGTCTGGCCATGTCCTAGTGACTCCAGTCTGCCTGGTCACTTGTTCAGGGTTACTTATATTGCTGCATTTGGGAAATTACATTACTGTGGGTCCCTTGTCACCTCGCCCAGTGACAGGTGCTACACTAGTTTTTGATCAATACACATTTAGAAAGGAATTTGTGACTACCTATTATAATGTATTAGGGAATAATTCCTTGAAACAACATCTGCTGTGTACATTATCATTTGTGTTATTCATTCAATATATCTAGAACAAACATAGCCCATATGGCCCAAGCCTTGCCCTCAAAATACTTCTCTTTGTTAGAGTCTACCATCAACCATTTGCTATTTAAGGTCCTAGGCTCTGATCCAGGACCAAGTGCATGGGTCTTCAGCCCCCTTGCTAGACCTTCTGCTGTAGTGTGGTTACACTTATAATTTGGAAGAGAACAGAGTGGCCCCAATATTTGTCCAGTGTCAGAGTCCCCTCTAGTAATGATCCTGGAGCTGCACTTGACAACTAATCCTGGACATCTTGGATTTTAACAGTCTGTCTAACCTGCTGCCTACACATGCTGTGCTGTTATGTCTACTGTGGACTGTCAAGTACTTGATGTTACCATAGTGGACTAATGGGGCCTTGAGCTGTCAGAGAACAGTTTGAAAGTACCGTACCTTCAACAGACAACTTTCTTTTTCCTTTTATGATTATATAAACTATTTTTAATTCGCTATTTTAAAAGTTTCTGTTTTGAGTTGTGCATATTCTGTAAAAAACAAAGTTAAATTGAATTGAATTGTCACATGTGCAGAGAGGGCACTGTAAATAGCAGCATTCATTAGCCAATCACAAACCTAGAAACACATGTCTGCTACTGGTTTTAGATGCAGATTACGCATCAATCACATGTATCTGAGTGAGAAACACTTTGTTGACAGATGTAAAGCAGTGTTCTCTGCAACAGAAAGTTCAAACTCAATTAAAATGTCAAAATTCATGCACATGTGTTCAAAATCAATGTCTTTAGTATGGGGAGTTTGAAATAAATGCATGGAACTGGTACCAAACGCCCAAAATATCCTAATTTGTTTAGGCAATGGCTAAACTCTCAATATTTCAAACTCGTTGCACAAGTGAGCCAAACTCGTCACGACAAAATTAAAACTCGACACAGTGACTAGACAAAATAGGTTGTGGAGAACAGTCTGAAGTACTGATATTAAAACGTTTCAGCCCAAGTTATGTGTTCAAAGTTGTTGATCCTCAATCTGATCATGAAACGGCAGACAATAAAAGTGTTTGCATGCATAACATGCATCAGAGTATTTCTGGCATGTGTTTCTGGGAAAATAATCTAATTGCTAAGGATCTAATCAGTCTAGTGCAGTACAAGTAGCCTAGATCTATGAAAATCAGTGTCTTAGAGGATGGTTTTGTGTTGAAGGGGCATTATGAGCATTATAAATCTGATTTCGATTTAAATTCACTTTGTGCTGGTTTAAGCAAAATGTAGCCTTTCAATTATGTTTAACTTGCCTAGAGCAGTCTGACCACAGTTACATACAGTTTCCCCTTTTCTGAGTTATTCAAAACAATAGTACATCAATTAAAGTGTTCTAATGGACACAAGTGGAAGGTTAGAAGAACATACACTACATTTGTCATTTCTGTTTTTTTCTTCAATTCTTATCAGTGAGCACAAATAGATGGTAATTTATGACAACATGAGCTCAGTGTAATAATATTGGTTGTGTGATGTTAACAGTACTTCTGCAGTGAGAACGATAGTTATGGCCATTGATAGCTTTGACCAGTGATTGCTATGACCAATGATAGGTATGGCCTTTGATAGCTATGACCAATGATAGCTATGGCCAATGATAGCTATGATGGCCATTGATAGTTATGACCAATGATAGCTGTGGCCAATGATAGCTATGGCCAATGATAGCTATGGCCATTGATAGTTATGACCAATGATAGCTATGGCCAATGACATAGCTATGGCCAATGATAGCTATGGCCAATGATAGCTATGGCCAATGATAGCTATGATGTGTGATAGCTATGACTAATGCTATTTAATGACAATGCATTAACCTTAAAGTTAAGCAAACCACATTGTACCCTTACACCAAACATAACACAACTCATTATCAAACAACTTTAAAAACAAATATGACTGAAAGCGCATTTTGTGTTGTTCAAATGCTACTTTAGATCGTACGTTTGGTTAACTAAATATCACCAGCCTTCCTCACTACTTATTCTGTTGAAAATCTTAATTCATCACTTCTTTAGAATGAACATCAAAATGGTCCAGGTATTTGTAATTAAAATAAGTTTTGTATGTTTCCACTAGGTGGCAGTCTACTTTTTTAAAAAAGTTTTCTTTCACTGCTTGTTGACCTGTATTATTTGATTCGTTGAATGTCACCACATTTGGCTTCATATCCATGTTTTTGTGTGATCAATAATGAATCATTGTACACTAAAGCAACGCTTTGTCATTTATCATCAAACATTATGGCAAATTACATGGAAATGTGCAACTTTAAATTTGTAACTTGAACTAGCTATACTTCTCAGGGGCAAGTTTTCGTGACTTTTTTGTTTCCCTACTTCATTTGTCATTGTCTGCAGTATTTCACACCTGCGGTGTCTCATTGTGTATGTCACCAGCTTTGTACTACTGCGTCCTTTTATTTCCACTTGAGAATGAAACGAGTATGTTTCGAAATTGTGTCTTTTAATCATGTCTCTTGGTCAGTTGCTTCACCAATGTTCTCTTGAGTGTCGAAGTTTGTGGCCTGGGATACCAACGGAAGGGAATCAAGATTGTTAATTACGACAAGTATCATGTATATAATCAATTTTGCTTATTGGAAAACTTTACATGTGGGAACCTTTTACATTTGAAAAGTACACCTATGAATGAGGTGGACAATGCAAAAAAACTTGCCAGGTGAAAGTTCTCAAACAGTCTTTTTAAAGCTCCTACAGTTGTGGTCCACAGTGTTTACGAGTTAAGAGTGTGTTAAGAAAGGTACATACAATTGTAATGAGAAGACATGTTGCATAAAGAGATGCAAAGACTTCATGTTCAGTGACAGAGCCTTATCTTGAGGACTAATGATGGCCAATATGAATAGTTTGTCCTGTATACTAACTCACATAGTACTGATCCTGTGTAAGACATTCTAAGTAAGCAAGAACACTGATAAGGTCCAAACAAAGCCATGTAACTGGTGTAAGCCAGTCTTTGTGTGCCTTCATCTTCACCTGCTCCAATCCTCTTAACAGAATCAGCTAATCAGTACTTTCTAGTGTACTTTTGAAATGTACTGTAAACATTTAGGTTACTGCCCAGAGCTCCTAAAGTCCTACATTACACAATTTAGGTCATGCCAAGGTCACGAACTTGTATTATAGAAATGATGAGCCGATACAATGGTTTTCAAAAATGGCTCTTTGTTTTGCTTTCAAGCTGCTGTAAACACATGGCTTGTTTTAATCTGTTGTAAACACTTGGCTGGTTTCAAGCTGTTGTAAACACTTGGCTTTTTTAAACTGTTGTAAACACTTGGCTTGTTTTAAACTGTTGTAAACTCGTGGCTTGTTTTAAGCTGTTGCAAACACATGGCTTTTTAAGCTGCTGTAAACACATGGCTTGTTTCATTGAAAAAGCTAACTTTTGATTTAGATCACTTCCTGCTATGTAACAGACCTCAACATTTACGTTGTGTTGGGTATGTCATGATGCTTGGACAAGTTTCATTAGTGACCTGACCTTTGAACTGTCCCCTTATCAAGGATATTCCTGACCAGGTTTGAACCTGTGCCATTTAGGCGCACCTGCTGATAAAAAGTATGCATTTTTTCAAAAAGTTTCACCCAGCAGACTTGGTGTAATTAAAGTGATAACATATAAAACAGAAACCGCAAGGGCAATCGAAAAAAGAACATAGTCATGTTTTACCCGACTGGCTTTAAGTGGACTAGAATCTTGCATTTTTGGAAGAGTTTTGCATTTTAAAAAATGCGTCGGGGGGAAGGGGGTACACTGCTACAATGGACTTGCGCCTTTTTATTTGTTGATGCAATAATGGTGTCAAGGCATAGTCCAATAATATCCCTGCCTTATGGTAACTTACGTGGCCACTGTCACAAACTATGCTCTAAAGATATGTTGAACTGACTAGATTCAGCAGTGATCATTGATTGTAATTTTGCAAACCTAATGTTTTATGAATGTTGACGACAGTCAGTCAGATCCCTTGATCTTCTTTTTGGTCAGGAATTTACTGCCTGCTTAGTCAAATTCCTTATCAGTGGTCCCAAGGCCCACAACATGACAAGCGCCCCACAACATGACAAGATTTTGCAAATGTTGAACAAGTTTTCTTAACACTAAATAATTTGATGAAGTAATGTGTGTGTTTTACTGTGTATAGGGTAAAATTATGGTGTTGATTTACTTCGTGTGGGATGTTAAGCTCTTTTTTAAGATAAATTTCCCTTTTCATTTTATGGTATGCTTAAATTGGTCTGTTTTTCTTGTTCATGTATGCACAGCAAGTTGAGACACTTGAAGTCTTGACATCTGTTAAAAAACCTCAAGGTTAAGTTCTTTTTGAAACATTTTCACAGTTGGACATGTAATCTCTTTGGTTGGATCCACATGTGTTTTGGAAATGGCATTTTCTTTTGACAGATTTCAATCAAGCTTACTGTTAAATGCCTTTGCTTTAGTACCATATGCTTGTTTGGCTTCCTGATACATGAGGACATGCCAGTGGATTTTGTGTGAATCACCATGATACTTACTCGAACATCGTTCATAATTTTCTCTAATTTTGATGATCATTTTCATTTCCCATTTGACATCCTCATTGCTTTACTCATAATGAGGCCGTCTGTAAGGCTTTTAGCACCAGGTCACATATCTAAGCCATTGATTACTCATACTGATGCAAAGTGCTCCACGCCACCTGGTGGCTGGCATCCAAAAACTAGTGGATCAATCCACTGATATTCTTTCCAATTTGCAATCCTTATCTGTTCAATGCTTTTAAGCCTCTAAATTGGATCATCCCTGAGTGCTTGTTCAGCCTGCCAATAAAAACACACCTATCACTCAGAAGCTTCATTTTATGATAATGTCCCCTGATAATTAATCACTCGTCTGCTGTGACAAGTGATTTCACTAAAACTATTATTTGTCTGCTCTTCTGTCTGAGGGAATGTCTTTACAATTTGCTGGTCTTCAACTAGAAGAGCTGCCTGTGAAGACTGATTAAGATCTCTGTCTGTTTACACAGTCTTGTTATATCTCCTCAGTCACATGGCTGCTGACCACTGGTTCTGTGCTTGCAGGGAGCACCTTGTAAGTTGGCTTACTCTTATCATATCTTTTTCCATGTTCTTATGCGATTGGATGACCGATTGGATGACCACTAGGTTCATCTTTCACAGGTGCTGTTATGCCAGTGATGCACTCAAATATTTGTTAGCTAATGCAATATAGCATCTATAAACTGACCAGACAGTTTTCAGACTTTGAGGGCAAATTGTCACATTGCAAGGGCCCTCTCCCTCAATGTCTTCGTGATTGAACATTACTCCCATCCCCTGTGAAAAATATTTAAAAGTGACTCAGACCCAAAAATTTGTCTTCGATGATTTTAAAAATTCCCGTTAAGATTAGGACCTTTGTAATTGTAACATCTTAATTTTGTCTTCTTGAGACATTGCTGATGAGTGGTGACCAAGGAGGGGGTCAAGGGGAGCGGGTGTGGAGTTCACCTCACATGCACTTTCTTCTCAGTTCAGTGGGGATCCTTGATTGTATTGGGGCTTTAAAGAACCCTTTGTATTACTCCATTCTGAGCAGCCAAGGGGATATTACCAATGTAAACCTCTTGTAAAGTGTGTTTTCCTTAAAAGAGTGTTTAAAGATAAACTGACAAGTTGTTGCTTTATTTCTTACTTGTAAAAATTTGTAGGAACTGTGAATATCATGAAATCACAATTTTTTCTAAATTGTCTAGACACCTCCTGCATCCAGTTCTAAAGTTATGTGTGAGTCATCACAATTAATATGTTAATTACAAAGTCTGTGAGTAAAGGATGACTAGCCTTCTATATGAGACAAGCTCTCGAATTCTTTGTCATCAAGGCTGAAAATCAATACAACTTGTATGTGAGTGAGGCCTCTGCTAACACTACCACTGCCCCCTGTGGTGAATCCATTGAGTAATGTTTTTGTAGCAAAGGATTCCCAGGAGTGTATGTCACTCACTGTTGTCAAGAGAATGTTGAAGGAGGGTTGGTGACTTATTTTCTGCTACTGTTTTCAGTGTGCCTGGACTCACTTCTCTGTTATGACGGCTCTTTGCTTTGAGAGTTCTTTGACATGTTTCCTAATGGTGTTTAACTTTGTTCTTGCTAGAGTGCACAGTCGCGACTGCTGATCAAGGGTGGAAAGGTTGTGAACGATGATCAGATGTTTGATGCCGACGTGTATGTGGAAGATGGCATAATCAAACAGATCGGCCATAACCTTGTGGTGCCCGGTGGATCTCGCACTATTGACGCTAAGGGCAAATATGTTATTCCAGGTAACAAACTGAACTAACAAGTACTCATGAGTTCGCCTCATTTTCTGACTTTATTCATTCTTTTGACTTTGTGACAGGAGGAGGCATAGGTCAAGGTCAGGAGTAGACGTCCTGGGTCATAGGTCAAGAACATAGAATTCCCACATCACATTGTTATTACCCAATGTTATTTACTATTAGATTAGAGGCAGGACAATGTTTGTTGTAAGGTTAGTTTTGCACCAAAACTTGTTCTGATAAGCATTCCACTAAATTTTACAGGTCATTGATTGCAACAATTAAGTTAAACATTCAGTGCCAAAATGAATTGTGAGCAAAAAAGACCTGGAATCCCCTGTCATATTGCGAAAGAATTCATAGCTGAAGTCTGCAACTGAAATGATCCATCACGGCATATTTTGTCTGATTACTTTTGGCACATTGTTATCAATTTTCTCTGATCATTCATTTACCCATGCAAATATTAGTTTAATAGTTAAAGTTCTGCCAATTTGAAGACTTGGAAATTCTTCTATAATGTTACCATTCTTGTCATAATCACATTAAATTGTGCTTTGCAGGCTACTGCTCTCTTTTGATGCTACCATTATTTGTTTGTTTCACTAATAAGTTCTGTTTACTCCCACTAGGTGGCATTGACACTCACACTCACATGCAGCTCCCATTTATGGGTACAACTGCTGTGGATGACTTCTACTCTGGCACCAAAGCTGCCTTGGCTGGAGGCACCACCATGATCAGTAAGTTAACTTGTACTTTTGGCTGACAGGTGTTGACCCAAGACACTTGACTAGCACTTGTGATGAGAAATCCACTTGTGTAACTGAAACCTTGATAATATAACACCAAAGTTTCACTGACAAATCAATTCAGTGGTTACCATTTTGCTTGGAGGGGAGGATCCAGGATTTTTTAACATGATGGTCGGGTCAAGTATTTTTTCAAAATGGGAGGTCCAGATCAAAACTTTGAAAAATCTGTATTTTATATGACTAAAATCAAAGGAACCACCTATGGCTTGGCTTTTTAGTACGCTCCCGGGCATTATCGCAAAAAATATTGCCTTTCACTTCCTTTTTTGTGAGATTGTTTCATTTACTGAATGCAACCCTGGCTGCTTCAAATCAGTGTGGACAAGTTCCAAACTTCCAATACTGTGTCTGCTGGAGTTACCACCATGACCACCAAGTGACTGGCAAGTTTGTTTTTTCTTTTGATTAAACGGTTTGCATTACATAAAAGCAAAGTACATGGGAGACACTTGTTGGAAATTTTTGTGTATGGAACCAAAACACAGAATTAAATTCCATTATTCAACATTTCTTTGTTCCGATCACCACAATGGCCGCCAATTTTCTTGTGTACGTGAGTAAGGTACCATGCTTGCTAGAACTTGCAAGACCCTCGCGTGATTTTGTCCGGGTTGCGAGATGTTGGTTTTCTCATTACAAACTTGTTCCATGTAATGCATCAGGATGGCATTCAATGCTAGTCTTTAACACCTCATGAGTCATTGGTAACATGCAGTTTATTCTACCGTCTTAGTAGTATTATGGACTCTCTTATGGTGTGTTGAAGTTGAGAAGTAACATACACACCATTGGAGTACCTTGCTTTCTTTTAAATGTGAGTGATCATTATTTGTAGTGGACTTTGTGCTTGATCAGAAGGGTGTGTCCCCTCTGAAAGCCTATGAGAAGTGGCGTGCGTGGGCTGACGAGAAGGTGTGCTGTGACTATGGTCTACACGTGGGCATCACCTGGTGGAGTGATGAGGTAGCTGCTGATATAGAGGTGCTGAGTAGAGAGAAAGGTAAGTGGAACTAGGCTATTGGTGACAGTAGAATGAGTTTGTGTGTTTAATTCACTTCACCTGTGCCTTATTTGGTCAGTCTTGATACAGTGATGTAATGATAGCATTTTTATGCGCCCACATATTTATATGTGGACGCATTATGCCGTCATCTCTGTCCGTCCGTCCGTCCGTCCGGCGTCCGCTGCTCTATCTCCAAAACCCTTTGACATACGTTCATGAAATTTGACACATATGTTCCATTCATGAATGGGACGGCATGTGCGAACTTTCGGACGGATCCGACTACCGGTGTGCCCCCTAGTGGCAATTTTAGTTTTTTACGCTTACCTTTGTATCTTCAAAAGTCCTGAACGGATTTTCATGAAATTTGGTATGTAGGCACCTAGTAGTGAGATGACGCTATCCTGCCGTTTTCGGATGGATTCGACATAGTTTGCGCCACCTAGTGGCCATTTTTACTGTTTTCGAGTCTGTTTTTGTGCTTCCACCCCTCTATCAACCAAACCGCTCAAAGGATGATTGTGAAAATTGGCATGTATGTGCTTACTATGTAGAGGACGGTTGACGATGATTTTCCGACGATTTCGACTACTGTGGCGCCTCCTAGTGGCAGTTTTTTTTTTTTGCGCCTATGGCTGTATCTCCTAAACCGTTCGCAGGATCTTTACGAAATTGTGTAAGTATATTTATATGATGTTAACAACGGAAGATGACGACTTTTGGACGGATCCGACTACCGGTGTGCCCCCTAGTGGCAATTTTAATTTTTTTACGCTTACCTTTGTATCTTCACAAGTCCTTATTGGATTTTCATGAAATTTGGTATGTAGGCACCTATTAGTGAGATGACGCTATCCTCCCGTTTTCAGATGGATTCGACATAGTTTGCGCCACCTAGTGGCCATTTTTAGTGTTTTCGAGTCTGTTTTTGTGCGTCCACCCCTCTATCAACCAAACCGCTCAAAGGATGATTGTGAAAATTGGCATGTATATGCTTACTATGTAGAGGATGGTTGACGATGATTTTCCGACGATTTCGACTACTGTGGCGCCTCCTAGTGGCAGTTTTGTTTTTTTGCGCCTATGGCTGTATCTCCTAAACCGTTCGCAGGATCTTTACAAATTGTGTAAGTATATTTATATGATGTTAACAACGGAAGATGACGACTTTTGGTCGGATCCGACTACCGGTGTGCCCCCTAGTGGCAATTTTAGTTTTTTACGCTTACCTTTGTATCTTCAAAAGTATTGAACGGATTTTCATGAAATTTGGTATGTAGGCACCTATTAGTGAGATGACGCTATCCTACTGTTTTCAGATGGATTCGACGTAGTTTGCGCCACCTAGTGGCCATTTTTACTGTTTTCGAGTCTGTATTTTTGCGTCCACCCCTCTATCAACCAAACCGCTCAAAGGATGATTGTGAAAATTGGCGTGTATGTGCTTACTATAAGGAAGACAGCTGACAATGATTTTCAGACGATTTGGACTACTGTGGCGCCTCCTAGTGGCAGTTTTGTTTTTTTGCGCCCATGGCTGTATCTCCCAAACCGTTTGCAGGATCTTTACTAAATTTAGCAAGTGTATTTATGTGATGTTGACAACGGACGATGACGACTTAAGGATGATTCTGATTACCGGTATGCCTCTAGTGGCAATTTTAGTATTTGCCTCTAGTGGCAATTTTAGTATTTTACATTGACCTCTGTATTTTCATAGGTCTTCAGGTGTATACTTTGTGTTACTTCGTGACTGTGAAGGAAAAGTTCCAAGTAGAAATTTGTTTCTGGCATTCTAATGCTGTGCTAATCTCGTATGTTGGTAAATTTGTTTTTAATTCTATGTTTCTGTGGTGTTTTAAGCAACTGAGGTATAGGATGTGCTTGTATTATGAAGATTACTCACATTTTGCCCCTAGCCCATTGAGGAGACAATGACCATGCCTTTCCATTTTGCAAAGTATGCCCTCTACTGGCCACTTTATGGTACCAATAAACAACCCTAGAAGGATACCGTATGCGGTGCAATTGTGGGCGCATTTCAACGCTCCGCGTTGCTCTTGTTCTATTTGTCTGCTGGTATGTGCAGTGTTGCCTAATGGTGAAACCTTCAGTACGTGTCACCTACATACGCTGTACAGCATGGACAATGGTATGAAGCCATTTCGCGTTATTTCTTTACGCTTCTTTTTCGTGATGTCTATTTACCGTTGTTGTTGTTCTGTGCAATTTTGAAATGACTCCAGAGCAACACCACAAAGGATAGCGTGGTCAAAAGAAATTGACTTTCATCCACATTGAGATAAGATCAACTGTAAGTCGCTTCACTGTTTTTGCATGACTAAAGTGTCCGGGTATTCACTAATGCTTCTTCCTTGTTTCAGGTATCAACTCATACAAGGCTTTCTTGGCATATAAAGACGTGTTCATGATTGATGACAGTGAGCTGTATAACCTGTTTACCAAGTGCAAGTCAGTTGGGGCCTTACCAATGGTGCATGCTGAGAACGGCCATCTAATCAAACAGGTAGTGTTTCATGTATGGTACATCCTGAGAATGGCCATCTCATCAGGCAGGGATGACATTATTTATGGTACATGCTGAGAATGGTCATCTCATCAGGCAGGGATGACATTATTTATGGTACATACTGAGAATGGTCATCTCATCAGAGAGGGATGGCAGTATCTTATGGTACATGCTGAGAATGGCCATCTCATCAGACAGGGATGACATTATTTATGGTACATGCTGAGAATGGCCATCTCATCAGACAAGTGTGGCCCTTCATATATTACATTCTGAAAATGTTCCATCTCCTCAAACACATGGGATATGACGCTGTGATTTTTTACATACTGATATTGAATATAATGGTATTATCAACACAACATGGCCTTGGTGATGCTACCCAAGCTGTTAGGAACAGTATTTCATGAACAAGTATGTGTTTTCTATATATCTATATATAATGGGTGTTCATAATGGACAATTTGGTGGACTAAATTATTAAAATCATGATAAAACGCATCCATGACCTCCTACCATTATAGTGGGTAAATTAAAGTGTACCTAACAGCCGTCCTTAAGTGCCAAGTGACATGTTTTGTAATTTCATACAAATATGTTCTCTTGTTGGTATTTATTGATGTTCTGCGCTGTTTTGTGGGGCTATACATACTGAAACTGGCCTAGAGACTACGCTCTAATTGTGTGTACTTCACCTAATGATACTGTTACCTAAGTTGCTGTGGCACCGTTTCGTTGTGGTTTTTAGAAAGCTGAAGAGATGATCGAGAAAGGAATCACAGGCCCTGAGGGTCACGAAATGTGTCGGCCTGAAGAGAATGAAGCGGAGGCGACCCAGCGTGCCATCACCATAGCGAGCCAAGCTAACAGCCCCCTCTATGTCGTCCATGTTATGAGCAAGTCTGCGGCGCATGTTGTCTGTAATGCCAGACGAAATGGTAAGTTCAAAGTTTTATTATCTGTGTTCATTCACTGACGTGTCATATTGTAGAAGACAGGTAAAGCTGCTGTGGCTACTGCCCTCTGTAGACAAACTCATTTGTCCACCTACTGTTATAGTATTGGTCTCAACTTGGTCTTTAGTCAGACTACTAGTGATTTATGGGCTTGGGAAGACATGTCAATTTGTTGTTTGAGGACAAGCTCAACATCATGGCTTCAACTTCAGTACTGTGTATTTGTTATTGTTTGAGGACAAGCTCAACCCACAGTACTGATCATTTCATGCCACAGCACTGACGGGTAGGGTGAAAACAGGTGGGGGGTTCAAATTACCAAGGGCCCCGACTTCTTTTCGCTTGGTGCCTCAAGAATTATTGAACCATTACTTTTAGAAAAGTAACCATTTACTTGTTCTCAACAACTGAATATTTGCATAACCCATATGTATTCGATTTCTTGTTTCAACGAATAAATTTTGGAAGCAGATGTGTTCCATATTTACCTACTGTGTTGACAGCCATCTTGCCATGTACAGACTAATTGAAGAAACTTGATGTGTGAAATCTAAGTAGATTTATTACACTTTAATTCATTCCTCTGTTATTCCTTATTGATCCTGTTTCTTTGCGACAGGTAAAGTTGTGTTTGGTGAGCCTATCGCAGCCAGCCTTGGTACAGATGGTAGTCATTACTGGAACAAATGTTGGCGACATGCAGCAGGACATGTGATGGGTCCACCACTCAGGCCTGATACGACCACACCCTCATTCTTAATGGACCTACTGGCAAAGTATGTACTCATGAGTTGACAGTTGGTTGATAATGATGTCTTGAGATTGGTAGCACACTGCATGGGGTCAAATACTGTGTCTCATCAAGTTAGCCTCCAGGTACACTTCAAACAGTACCCTTCATTTTTAAAACTTTCATTGTAATCACTCAAGATTCTTGTTAAGCACTCATGGCTCAACTAAGTGCTCTGCCAAGCTGTGGCCACTCAATCATTGTCTTTGGCCTTCCATATTGGCAAGAACATGTATCTTACACTGTGTCCACCTTTATAATAACGTGCTATGTAATAACAACAACTTCTTTAGCACGTTCATGTAGTACAGGCCACGAGAAAACTGACCAAGTCTTGGAGATGTGGCTACAAACTAAATTAGCATTTTTTTTCTTAGTAATATCTTCGAGGCTAAAATCAACACACCTTGTATTTTATTGGTCAGTAAATNAATATCTTCAGGGCTAAACTTGAAACACCTCGTATTGTATTGGTCAGTAAATGACTCCTTACATCCATTGCCCTATCCCTCCCTCCCTCCCTTCATCCCTCCCTCCCTCTCCTTACATCCCTCTTGTTTTGGAACTTGTTTAAAATCACTCAACATTTGATCATCAGTCCAAAATTCCCAGTGTGATAAAGATCCATTGGATTGCATGGTTATGCCAACAAGTCCCATTATGAAGTCATGTGTTTGGTTACAGTGGCGACCTCCAGTGTACGGGAACAGACAACTGTACGTTCAATGCTAACCAGAAGGCTCTCGGCAAAGATGACTTCAGGAAGATCCCGAATGGTGTCAATGGTGTTGAGGACAGGATGTCTGTGATCTGGGAGAAAGGAGTGGTGAGTGAATGTGATCTTAGGAACCACTGTGATACACTTGTGTGACCTGCAGGATGTCTGTGATCTGGGAGAAACGAGTGGTGAGTGAATGTGATCTTAGGAACCACTGTGATACACTTGTGTGACCTGCAGGACATCTGTGATCTGGGAGAAAGGAGTGGTGAGTGAATGTGATCTTAGGAACCACTGTGATACACTTGTGTGACCTCCAGGGAGACCTGTCATCTAATTTTGGGTACACAACTGGCAGACTGAGCATTATCAGTGCCCCTACTTCTCTGGGTTCAGTCTCTCAATGGCATAGACAAATCTAGAGGGTGGGCCAGGCAAAAAGTGCCAGTATGTTGTATTACAGCGGTCATGAAAGTTTGTTAATCGAAAATTATGGTCTTCTCCCCCCCCCCTCTCCTTTTGCGACTTCCTAGGTGTGACAAACAAAAGACCTCAAGTACGCTTAGCATTGAATTATTCTGGATTTAACCTTGATTTGGAAACGGCTGAAGTTTAAACCAAATGGAGGTTTTTTGTAATGTTGTGTTAATTTTATGCTCAATTATAATCAGTTGTTACCTAAAGCTATATCTCAACTAATCCTTCAGGTTTATAATCTATGCATGTTTGGTGTTTGGTTGACATTGGTTTACTCAAATGAGAACCACAGAATTTCTAGCTTCATCTGTTCTCATCTCTTTGTCCGTTCCAGAATTCAGGAAAGATGGACCCTTGTCGGTTTGTTGGAGCCACCAGTACACTCGCTGCCAAGATTTTTAACATTTACCCTCAAAAGGTACCTCTTTGACTATTTGTACATTTGCTGTTAAGATATTTTACATGTACCCTCAAACGGTACTACTGTGACAATTTCTACACTTGCTGACAAGATATTTAGTATTAAAAATTATCCTCAGAAGGAATCACTTTGACAATATGTTAGTGTTGAGTCATCTGCTTCTTAGAATTATTCTTTGTCTAAACACTGCACTTTTTAGTTGATAAACTGTTTATATGCCGGACTTCATGGTCAGATTTATTCGTTCACGCCTGTCATATTATTTCAGGGTCGTATTCAGGTTGGCTCCGATGCTGACATTGTTGTGTGGGACGCCAACGCCACGCGTACAATCTCAGCCAGCACTCACCACCAAGCGGTTGACTTTAACATCTTTGAAGGTATGGTTTGCCATGGTGTGCCTGTCTACGTGATCAGTAACGGTCGCGTGGTTGTGGATGAGGGAGAGCTTCATGTGACCCAGGGGGTCGGCCGCTACATTCCTATGCCTTGTAACTCCCAGTTTGTCTTCTCCAGGATTCATCAACGAGAGAAGGTGAGTACACAGTCATGTACATTGTTCAGGCCGAAGTATTGCACCAAGCATTTGTTCAGCCAGTTCTTCTCTCAGTTTGTTTTAAAAATAACAAGTTTTGCTGCAAAAGAGCTGGGTTTAATGAGAAAACAAGTATGTTGGTAATGACAGAGTTGTGGTAGATGAGAAATGATATACAGGTCGTAAGAAAAGGTTTCATTTACCAGAAAAGAATGCTTTTCATGAAAAGGTTTGCATATTGGCGTGTGACAGAGGAAGATTGCCTACCTTGATGTCAAGTCTCTTTAACTTGAGCAGACTTCTTTTCAAATTATACAACTTAAATCTTTTCTATGTAGATAGGAGACAAATTACTTGATAAAAATGAAATTTTGTTTGCTCAGATCTAACACAAGGAATCTTTCTTCTTGTGTATTCTATTATCCTTACATTACTGTGAACTGCATATGAACAGTGATGTGTCATTGTTTTGGGTGGAGGTAATTTTAATGTTAACATCATTTTACAGACACAATTCCAGTCAATCAGTGATGTTACATGTATCATTGTCTCCATAGACTTGCCTTCCTCAGAAGGTAGAGAGGGAACCCTATGCAGGGGATGTGATCGTGCTTCCAAACACTACAGAGGAGAAGGGGCCCAAGAGAGACGTAAACCCCATCACCCCTCATCAAGACAGCTTCCACCAGAGGCCGCCCACACGCGGAGGTGGTCGCAACATGCAGGACTCTACTTTCTCACTTAGTGGTAAGTTGACAAGTACATTTTAACCAAAATTGCGGTTCTTCATATCAATTTAATACTTTCTCACACCTTTTGTGGTAGTGCGGTTTTTCAGAGGACTTCTGAAAGGCCGTTTCTGCAATACTGTCTGTATTAAATCCCGATTGTTTTTCCAAATTGTTCTTTTGTTTTCTGTGAGACACAAGATTTTCTATTTGGCATTTTATTGCAGGTAGCTAAACATTACGTGTACACAGAGATATATGCGCTAATGTCCACAAGTTCATTAATATATACATTCAGGAGTACTAGTGTGGAACAATATATTGCTCATAAAAACCTTGAAAGAGTGAATTTTATTCTATATATTCTATAATTTATTTTGCAAGGGAAGTCCTTTGTATGAATGAATGGATGCCTTCTGCAAATTTTCTGAATTTGTTTTTGTGAATTGTCATGTGTTTATGTCGACAGCAAATGAAGTAGGTTTTTGGGTAAATGACATTTACTCGAGTTAAGTTGTCCACTGTAGTAAGTTTTGTTTTCTTCTCTTTCAGGGAATCAGATCGATGACAACAGAACTAAACGACCTCACCAGAAGAACTTAGCACCCCCTGGTGGTGCATCGACTGGCTTGTGGTGAAGTGTTGTCCGTGCTCAGATTTAGTGTTGTAAGATATTGATCTGTTGGGATCAAGATGTTCTTTTGTCTTTCCAAGTTGCGTGATTTTTGTTTCGTCCATGAGTTCCAAAGCTGTTCAATGTACATTTTACTTTAAACTTCATGTATGCCATTTAGTCAATAACTGTTACTTAAAGCTTGTTTATGTATTTGTGGGTTTTAAACAAGTGCTAGATGTTTTTAATATTATTATATTCCCATGTCTCATTGTACAGCCTGTCCCGTTCTTTCAAGGAGCATTCTTTCTTACTTATACAGCCACCACCAAAAAGGGTAATAGTCCAATATCAATATAACGTGCCCGTGCTTTGAGAACCAGTTTTCTCCACTGAATAACAGGCATCAAACTGGTTCTCAAAATTTGTGCATGTTAGATTTGCCTACTACATGAAAAGAATTGAAGGGTCAATCACCTCCAACTGATGTGAAGCATGTCAGTCTTGAAAGGGTTTGCCAGCAGTGTTAAAACTGATGACTGCTGGGCACTGTTTTTACTTGTTGGGGCCATAGATGACCTGTTTATGATTCCTAAAGGCACATCATGGATTTGACTCTTCTCTTTAGTGGAGGTAGAAAAATACATTATATGACTGGGCCTATTGTATTTTATGGTGATATCAAAGGTTCAAAACATAGTCTGTGTGGATTTGTAACTAAATTTATGGGCTGCAGTTTAGGCAGCAGGTATAAAGGGAATGTCGCTTTAACTGCTTATAGTGTCAGAATCAACCAGTTTTTACCTGTAGGATAACTTAATTGCAGTTTTGAGTTTGGACAACTTGACTAGTAATTGACTGGTAACTGTGTCCAAGTTGATCATTTTTGCTATGCAAAATGTTTTCATGATTTATAAGTTGACTACTTAAGTACTGTTTAACTGTTAACATTCTTTTCTCTGAATATCTGTAGAGCTGCTTGATATTTTGGTCCAGAGGTGGCACCACGTGTGCAGCCTAACCAACAGTGTTCAGTCAGTCGGTTGGCTGATTTGTGTATTGTCCGTCTCTCAAGCTTGTAATATTAAAAACTTTGAATACAGTGCTGTATACCAGCTTACTGTTTATTTTCCTCATATCTTATCATTCACAAATCTACAAGACACTTTATCTGCACGACGTGTTTGCGGTCCATTACAATTTTTTATTTTTAAGCTTTAAGCTATTAAATTACTTGTTGTCCTCAATGCCCTATTCAATAAGCAAGTGGTTCGACTTGTGTCCACATATCTTCATTGTGAGGTTTACTTCCTGGCTTTTTGTGATTACTCCATATAGTGGATCCGATGAGACCCACCTTGACACCCACCCTGGATGACTATGGGTGGAAGTAGGTCTGCTCCGTCACCAAACATCTTTGTATGTGTATCATTTTTGAAAGAAGTCTATTGCGGAAAAACTTGCACTGACAGTTTGTCACATAAACATTCTACAATCACGAAACTTGACGTCAGATCGAAAGCTTCCACTCTAGTCAGTTACAGTCACAACCATGCTATGCAACTTTGGGCTCTACCAATCATTTTTAAATGTTATATTTATGTAAAATGATGCTCACAGTTATGATATGATCTAAACCTACTGGCCTGCTTTTTGGATAGCAAAACGTACACGCACGCACACACACACAATTAATCAAACCTTGGGTCCACACTACAGAAAGCTTGAAACAGTTAACCGTACTGAGGCAATAAACAGCCTTACAGTCCATGGTTTTTATTACTTATACATTTAGTTATGGACACTTGCTCGTATTAAATAACAAAACCAAGGGTTCCAACTCAAATGTGAACCAAATACAATGGAAGGCACAGCAAAGGCCTTTATAAATACAACACACTCAATTCAAAATGTCAGTTTTGGAGCTTCGATTGCACACTGTGAATCAGGGGAGATGATTAATATTTGTATTCTTGGATTTCATTCAACTTTGCATCAGTTCCTGTTGAGCTCAGTGATTGGCTAAACGAAATGACCGCTGCTGTGTTTGAGAGTACCACAGAATGGGTGTTACGTTGAGACTGCACAAAATTATGACAGCCAGTCAAACTGTACCAGTAATAACAGTAAAGAAACAGAACCTTGCCTTTTTAATCCAACATCAGATCAACAGAAGTGAAATGTTCAACAGAGTTCAAACTTGGCTCCCACAACACTGGACAGTGTAGGACGTTTCAGTAAAATAAAACGAATGTTGGCAGGAAAGGCATGTAAAAGGAAGAATTGCATCCAAGAAAGCAAAGATACTCAAGTAACTCCCCGTTTTGTTCATAAAAACATAGTAGCCAGAAATACATTCACTTTCTGATGAGTACATGTACATGGAAGGCATCAAGAAGAGATTCAACCAATTACGTTCAACCAAAGTATGCACTGTAACCTCTGTTCCAGAGATAATGTCAAAAGTGCATTTAAGGTAGTTGAAGTGACTATGATCCAGCCTTACACCACTGGTTAATTCTGCTTTAAAGCTAAAGAAGACCATCTTGTAAAATTAAACTTTCTTCACAAGCATAAAACTTTTTCTAAACTTACATCACGTTCTTACACTTTGCTCTAATTTACTGTAAAACACCGGAGATTCCCTCGACGGTCACTGTGACTTACCTGTACAGACAAGTCAACTTCATAAGCGTGTTAAGAAGCACTAACAAGCTGTCGGTTCTTTTCCACATTAAAACCATTTCTAATCCGAGTAAGAAATATGACAAGACCGATTTTAAAATGGTAAGTGCCTAAATCATCAGCGTTTTATCAGAGAAGGTCAAGGTTCATTGTGCCTTTTACTGCAAGGATGTGTTCTTTATGAAATCATTACTGTACCAGCCCAATGTACTCAACATACATGTACTTTAAAACGTGTGACTAGTTCTTTATAAAATCACGACTGTGCCAGCCCAGTTTACACAATATATATGTACTCAACTCAGGAGAGGAATTCTTTTGTAAATCACCAGACCAGTGTACTCAACATATATGTACTTACCTCTGGTGACTAGTGCTTTATAAAACCATGACTGTACAACCCCAGTCTACACTGCGGTGACTAGTTCTTTGTAAAATCACAACTGTACCAGCCTAGTCTGCACTGTGGTGACTAGTTCTTTATAAAATCATGACTGTACCAGCCCAGTCCATTCAACACAAATGTACTTTCTATGCCTACACTAAGTGCACAAGACTAGTTTACTACCACTTAACTTGACTATAAAATGTGAAGACATCTTGATTCACTTCCCTATAATAATGGAATAAACAGTCAAAACAGTCCAATTCCATTACAACACTCTCTGGCTATAACAGGCGTGTGTTGTAATCAAATTAACTTACACACTGTAAAGCTAAAAACCAGGAAATTCGAGGGATTTGCTCTTGGGTGCTGTCATTTTTCAAATGCACTATGGGATGCTAGTAAGCTCGTAAACATCTGATGTCATCAGCGACAAAGAAATTCAACACAAAAATTGACCGATTGATGGCACCCTACACATGAACTTAATAAAAAACTTGGGCTTGAATAGTCACAGGATATGTTAAATTGTGAGCCTGAATCAAGTTTGGAGATTAAATTTTGGGTTCTGATAGCAGGTTTATAGTTTGTTTTGATTTAAGTTGTGAGATTTGTCAGCGTTAAACTTACTGGATGGTGTGCATCTCCAGAATATTTCACGCAAAATTAGTGCTAATCTATGTGTTCATTTGATGTATACGTTTGAGGCTCATTTTCTATGATGGCTGCTCTGTAGGTGAAATCCCCCGAAATGCTTAAATATTGGAAAGTAAAATAATGCTGGCACAATGCACGAAATATAACAAATTTAAATAACTACAAAATTACTCCAGAAGGCACTCGTGAGGTTAACAAAATCATCCCTATCGCACATTTTAACTTATTGAAAGGTATTCTAAAAATAACACCGTCAAAAATGAAAAAAAAATTATAAAACCAACAAGTATAAATGTTTTGTTTATATACCGATTCCTTGATGAAAACTTAATATATTTTGACAGCTTGTATCAATATAAAAAATAATTGCAGGCAGTCTGGTACATGTTGTACCAGACGTGCACAGGCAACACATGTGGGCTCATTGCACCAATCACCTGAAACCATTTTTATGTTTTATTTAATAGTTAAAACTGAGCTGAGGAGCTAGAAACCTGACTCAAGGGTTCACCAATGTGACCCAGTGGGACTCGAACCCACGACCTTGAGAAAAGAAAGCGGACACCTATAACACCAAGCGACACTGCCTCCTTGTCTGTATTGATAAGTTAGTAATACATGTATCCCTTGTTTCTGGAATGTGATACATGGTCAACTGCACTGTGCAGTGCCCGAAGTCTAGTAGTGAGATAAGTGCAACAAATAAGCAAGCACCACTCCATCAAGCACCTCACTAAAGCAACCAGTGCACTGAAACTTAGTCCAGGTCAATTTCAAAACTTCAGCACACTCCGAGGCCTAATACTCCCACCCAGTCAGCCCCATCTTGTTCCAAAAGTCACATCTCACAACATGAGCTGCTGTGCCAGATGATTCTCCTTTATCCAGTTCGTATGTTGCCATGGTACCATTGTTGTAGTTTTGCCATTTTGGAACTGAACCGCTAGAGGCAAATTTATATATAACCATCCTCAAAAAGTTTTTGAAATTGAAATCAAAGTTTGTGGGCATTTCTCCAGTTAGATCATAGTTGTACACTTGAGCTTCGTCAAATGCTTTTTCGAGCTGGCCAAAGTAAGTGGCTATATCATAGCCATGAAATGCCCACCTTGAGTCTGACATGTAAGAAGACTGAGAGTCCAGCAGGAGTTTAGGCAGTACCTGGTACCTGTAGGTGAGGAAACCTGCAGATGAGGTGAGAGTCGCCAGAGTATTCAGCGGGCACGTGACAAGTATATCGGACACCATAGTAGTCAGCTGATAGCGGGGGGACACGTAGCGAGGGTAGAGCTCCTCAATTTTACTCATCAGTTTGTCAGCATCCTCTGACTTGTACAGTGGCTTCAACTTTGCCGTCACATTGGAATACATATCATTCCAAGTCTCGTCATACCCCGAGTAGTAGAAGTTGACTTCCTGTCCCATGCTCCCTAGGGTGAAATAAAAGAAAAGTTGATCATTCTAGACAAACGGACGATAAGCATATAATTGTCCTGTTATAAATCAATACATTGATATAATATAAGTACAAATTATTAGCCTGCTTACATGTCATATGTTGATCAAGTCATGTCATGTGATATTGACCATGTCACATGACCTATAGTTATGACTAAAACTATCTCTGTCCCAACTGGACTCAAACCTGGGAATTTCTGCCAATATTCTGCACGGTGAGCACAAAGTCCCAGGTTTGAGTCCCTGTCGAGACTGTAGGTCACAAGACAAGACCAACAAAAGGCATGTAAGATTAATAATTGTTAGTTGTCTAGTGGGTACATTACACACACATTATATGTACTCTATATGACTGATGTATGTTCCACACAGTGCTCTTACTATTCCACTCTACTACAATATAACTGTTACAGGTGTAAACACGTCATGCATTAGTAATGACTTGTACAAGTTATCTCATCAATTACCAAATAATGTAGTCGTGTATTGTCTCTGAGACTAAGTTGCATCAAAATTAAATTATTTGAGTTTGAGTTTGAGGAAAAAAATAGATTCGATTTGACCCTGGTCACACTGTTGAAACATTGAACTGGATCAACCAGTAATTTGAGTTCTAAATCACACCATCACAGACTAGTGTGGAAATGAAACATTTACTGTAGATCATATAGAATAGAGTGTACAACTGGAGAGGAAACCTTGGCTCCCTCCACAAAGGACGTACCATGCACTTAACAACTGTTACAGTGACTCAACTGAAACCAACACAAAGTCAGACTTACTACCAACCACACTGACTCAAACTTTCCACCAACCACACTGAGTCAAACTTACCACCAACCACACTGAGTCAAACTTACCACCAACCACACTGAGTCAAACTTACCACCAACCACACTGAGTCAAACTTACCACCAACCACACTGAGCCAAATTTACCATCAAAAACACTGAAAATTGTACACCTTTTGTCTGGCAAGAATGGCTGCGATGCATGGTTAGTTGTGTGGAGAGAGGTTGTAAGGAATGCACTGTTTGGTATTAAAAATATTGGGCAGCCAGTGGTAAGGGCTGGGCTGGCTCCTGTAGATTCAAGATAAATACTCGGGAGAAAGGTTAGTGTATCATGTGGTTCGCTTGTAAGGTATGGGCATGACTTATAATGCATGAGTTAGCAACTAATTGGCTTGTAATGTATGGAGATGACTTATAATGCTTGAGTTAGGAACTAATTGGCTTGTAATGTATGGGGATGACTTATAATGCATGAGTTAGCAACTAATTGGCTTGTAATGTATGGGGATGACTTATAATGCATGAGGCAGGAACTAAATGAGACCAATTCCTTTGAATTAGTGCAAATAGTTCATTTTCATGAGATGATGGATGATACCAGAATGAGAATGAGAATTATGGTGGTGGCAGTGCTGGTGGCTGTTTGTGGTGGTGATGATGGTGGTGGTTGTGGTGGTTGTAGTGGTGGTGATTTGTGGTAGTGGTTGTGCAGATTTAAAATAACCCGTTAGCTTGCAAAAACAAAGGAAACGGGACAGATTTTTGGAGGAGCATGCAGAACATTTTGTCATTTCAAAAATATTCTTTTGTGAGAGTTCTTCAACAGCCCCAGACTTCGGGCACATGTTAAGGTTTTGGTTTCCATTTTCTGTGAAATTGAGGAAGTAACTAAAAATAAACGCTTTAACCCTGCATAATATGATTACAGCAAAATGTAAATCGGCCCATGGAGCATGTGTTCGTTCCACTGGGGTTTGTCTGTTGTAAGCAGACAGATGGGAACTATTGATGACATACTGTAGACCTTACCTATTAGTAGAGGAACTTTGTTGACAGTCCCTGAAATCAGGGCTTCATTGGACGGATACTGTAAAATGCCTGGAAGGGAAAAGAAAGATTTTACAATATAAGATAACAAGGTGGTCAAACAAACACGTCGTCCAGCCAACATCTGGAAGTCTAACATGCTTAAAGTGCAGTCAGGAACTAACAAAACTTCTCCAACAATAAATCTACATACAACAGTTAAACCTTTCGCCACAAAAATCAACTTTTGATTTAGACATCCACTAATTGTTTTGAAATTGATTCCACGCTCTTAGTTGGTCAAAATACGTGTAATGTCTGGACTTGGAACACTTTGTTATTCCTCAAGGCCAGGCTCTAAAAGTTGAATTGTCCCAGCATGCCATTTTATTTGCCAAGCATGATCTCTAACAACAGGAGTAAGACAAAGCTGTGAAATGCACCGACGACTGCAATGGAAACAGGATGCTTCAAGAGATGCTTATAAATACCATAAAATGGCCAATAGTTGGTGTGCAATATGTCAAGCCACCAATAAAGACGAAAGGCTTGTCTTATCCGTACTAGAAACCTATTTGCCACATTTCATGAAAATCCGTCAAGAAACTCCAAAGACACAGAAGCAAACGAAAAAAATAGAATTGCCACATTGAGTCATAGCATCAATCAGAATCATCCAAAGAGAAATTGCCATTATGAAGTTCACAGGACTACATTACATAGGACTACACTTGCCAAAAAGATCTGCCAATCATTATAATGATACTTTGAGCAGTTTGACAGATGTAGAAGCACACGCCAAGACAGACTTGAAATCATGAAAATGGTCACTGGGTGGCCAAAAAACAGGTCTATCAAGGAATTCTGTAGACACAATCAGACATAAACAGTTCCAGGTGAGACGACTTCTGTCGCCACCTGGTGACTGTCCTCTGGTGCCCATTATATGACTTTATGTCAAGTTCTATCAAAGTCTGGCAAAACGTTTTGACAATTGGCAATAGTCAAAGAAAATCTAACTGAAAAGAAAGTGGCAGAAGAGCTACAGTCATGGGTGAAGACTGAGAAAGTTTGTGAGAATGGTGAATATATCACATCCTGATCACACTAATAAATAAGACAGGTCAAACTACAAATAAGATAGACATGCCGCAAATTAAATTGTGGTACTTCAAATAGATGAGTTTGAAGTAGTGAATTTGAACATTGACCACGCACTGTTCTACTTTTGAACACTGACCAGGAACGGTTCTACGTTTGAACATTGACCACGAGCGTTTCTTCCTTTGAACACTGACCACGCACGGTTCTACTTAAATTTGAACACTGACCACGCAGGGTTCTACAATTGAACAGTGATCACGTACAGGTCTACTTTTGAACATTGACCACGCACGGTTCTACTTTTGAACACTGACCACGCACAGGTTCTATTGACCATCTTTTCAGTCACGTGAATATAATAGCCTCAAGCCACTTAACAATACACCAGTGTCAGGTTAAATGTACATTCCTGGCCAAAGTTGCACATTTCCATTCGTCCCCAGCCCATCATCAACTTTTAGGACAAGACCAGATATTTAAAACCTACAGTTTGATAAGACAGGGCAATCAGCGAACAATACATAGGGAAAAGGCAGGCCAGTAAATTCTCTAGAACAAGATCAGATGTTCTGACAGCCTACAGTGTATCGCGACATGCCTGTGAACTCACTGCTTCTATGAGAATTAACTGTTAGTCGGGTCAGTCTATCTTTAGTCTTGGATGATGGCAGCTCATAGAACACATCGTCGTCGTCACTGGACAGATAGTCAGCATGGGCTACATCATCGGCACTTAACTGTCGCAGACAATGTGCCCTCTCCATCAAGTCCATACCATCCCAGCTTTTTTGACAAGTAGTGGCCCTGTTAATAAATAAACAATCCATTGAGTCGTTACCATGGTATAATGATAAGATCCAAGGTGAGAGTTGATACGTACATGTGCATTGAAGATAGCAAAGACTATAAGGGGTGATCACCTTAATAACTTCAATTGCCACTGTGATTACAGAGAGGTAGCGCCACATAGTGAGTACTAAACTAATAAAACCATAACCCCTGACATTGAAGCTCTTCATGTGCTGAAAGTAAAACACACAGAAAACGTTCAAGTGATCCATTATTATTAATCCTAATTCAATCGGACCAGTAGAACGATGGATACTTACATCACAAATTTCTGCTCATAAACGCTGCGGTTCGCTTGACCAGAAATACTGGAGACTCCACTAGATATCCAGGCGCGTTGGAACAAGCCTTTAGTAAGTGGGGATGAAATGAGGGCCAAAACTGAGGCCGCGCCGGCGCCCACACCAAATACAGTCACCTGATAAGACGAAACAGACTTACAGCAACACAACTCTGCCAATTTTAGATATCAAAGTAAAATAAGCTCACAAAACCAAATGTAAAAATGGTCTGAATTCATTCATTCTTATGTCTTTTGGGACCAACTGCTAAAGACAGGTAAAGACAAGAGGTTTGTTGTTAGGTTAGATTTCTATTTGCTGAAAAGCAATATCAAGATGTTTGTGACTCGATGAACACAATAACTGGGATTGAGAAAGACAAAATTCCTTACGAGAAACATTTATGACATCATAAATGGCTGTTTTAGAGACAAGAAAAAATTATTTTAAAGCAGAAGTTAATAAGTGAAGCAGGACACATACATTGCAAATACACACAACTTACATAACTGAACATTGAGCAAGTTGGAATGCTTTTCCAACAGAATAATAGTGCATTACCTGTAGTCAGTCCTCAGGTGCAAAAACAAACAAGGCCCAGGACTGATTACATCAACAATAGAGTCTTTTCATATTAATGCACTTGCCTAGAGGCACAAAAAGAAGAACCTGGGCTGGTTACTTCCACAATTGTCTTTTCACATTCACAGAAGCAAATAAAGTTGATGTGAGTACACAAGACATAGTGCAGACATCGGGCACTATAAAGTTGGTGTGAGTGCACAAAACATAGTGCAGACATCGGGCACTATAAAGTTGGTGTGAGCGCACAAGACATAGTGCAGACATCGGGCACTATAAAGTTGGTGTGAGCGCACAAGACATAGTGCAGACAACAGGCAAAAGAACTGGGAAATACCAGCAATCAGAATCTTTTTTAAAAAAATTTCTCCGTATTAACAGATAGCTGATGTTTGATCATAATAAAAAAGTTTTGCCTTCGTTCGTAGATTACGAAGTTTTACATTTCCAAAGGATAGAAAATCAGAAGGCCTAGAAATGGCTCAACAACATTTGTCATGTAGTTGAAGTCGTCTCAATTAACATATTTATAAATTTTTGGCACATAAGAGCGGTTTTAAAATTCAGATCTACCAAGAATAATTATCAATAAGAGTAATCACTAAAGAAACCTCACAAAGTGTTACAATAAACAGAAAGTTCGGGCACAAAATGTTGACTATTTCAAAAACGGCAAGTTAGTTCAAATTATAAAAAACTCATTTCTCATTAGGCTGTTGCTAAAAAAACGCATTTAACTGGCAATAAGTTGGATACCAGTGGGAGGAAGTATAAACGTTGGCAAGAGTCTTGCCGGCCAACACCATCAGCACTGCATTATTATTAGACGCAGCAGAATAGTCATTGAACGGGCTGACAAAGTTATGAAAAACTTGGATTTCTAGTTTAATGGCCACTTGGTCCCTCAGGTTAATAGTTGCTCATTTCAAACAGTCAATGTCTTAGGTTAGGCTCAAAGAGTAGTTTCAAATATAATCATACTGCATACATACAAACATTTCTAAATACAGTAATGATCTTTTGCAGTAAATCTTACAAATTAAAGCCTGTACTTGACCCGTGATAACAGTGTTATCGTGACACACATCTTCCAATGTTGTGATGCCCCCTGGTGAACATATCCTACACTCACAAGCCTATTGCGTGAGTTGGCCTTGCCCATGAAACAATATTTAAGGATTCTATTTACCCTGGGATCATTAAAACGAAGGTGCAATTAACATGCGCTGTCCAGGAAGTGAAAAAGAATTCAGTGCAAGCAACACAAAATATTTTCACCACCCAGCAGAATCAAACCTGTATTTTGTAGTAAGAAAATTCTACCATAGCTAGCATCAAGACAGCTCACTACATCTACCGTGGTAAACCCCTCTCTCACCCTGTACATACAAGATAGCTCACTACATCTACCCTGGTAAGCCCCTCTCTCACCCTGTACATACAAGATAGCTCACTACATCTACCCTGGTAAGCCCCTCTCTCACCCTGTACATACAAGATAGCTCACTACATCTATCCTGGTAAGCCCATCTCTCACACTGTACATACAAGATAGCTCACTACATCTACCTGGGTAAGCCCCTCTCTCACGCTGTGCATACCCACAACATCACTTACCCTGCTCTTGTCACCACCAAAACCAAGAATATTAGCTCGCACCCATCTCAAGGCCTCCACTTGGTCCAGAAGTCCAAAGTTACCACTATCTTTTCCAAGGGCCTCTATTGGCAGATAGCCAAAGGCACCGACTCTGTAGTTAAATCGAACAAACACCATTCCCGTTTCCTCAGCCAGTTTTGCTGATGGAGCAAAAATGGCATCAGTACCCTTTAGGAAGGTGACGTCATCAGCAGGTATATAGACCATGACAGGTAATCGGCTCTGTACACTGACGGATGGTGTGAAGACATCCACATAGAGACAGTCCTCAGACTGGGGTGACCTTCCACCTTTCTGATAACAAAAGGGGGATGCCTGGGTTGCATTGAAAGGTGCGTTCCAGCAGTCGTCAGAAGAGGTCACTGGCACAGGGGGTTTCCATCTGAGATCACCAATAGGTGGCTCTGCATAAGGTATGCCCTACAAGAAGCAGATACATCTGGAGGAGTAGACAGAGTAATCAATACAAACAGTACACCTCAATCATCAGCTGTTCAAGGTAAGGTTGACATAATGCAACCTTCCACGTGGTTCAAAGGCCATAGAAATGAATTGAATAGAATTATAAACATTTATAGTTGCTGCCTTTAGCTTCAAATAGCTTCACAGACTTTTCCACCAATTAACTTATCGCCTGAGTGCACTGTTTAATGGACAAGGCAAGTTAAGTATACTTTGCAAAACTTGCTTAAAGAGTGCTAGAGAACAGTTACTAAAGACTAACAAGTTACGATTGAGGGATCAGTTACCTAGTAGAGAGTACATGGAGCTACACCATTGTGTTGATTGACTGTTATTTGGACACAATTCACTAAATAGTTTCTGGTACGATTTCATGAGGTCATTACATCAGCAGTCAAAGAAGTCTTGCACAAATTCTTGCTCAAAGCACACAACTAATATCCCAGCTAATGTGACAATGTAGTGACTAACGAGTACAGTTGATACCTACTGTGAACACATAAGCACCATCCTGATGACGCCCCATCACTTCACCACAAAATGCAATGGCGCTGGGTTGCCCCTCAGGCTCTGTAGCCTCCGTCACGTTTCCCACCTCCACTGTAACTTTGGAGGGAGGTTGCCTCGTAACAACAATGGCAATAATAATTATGATTATGGCCAACAGGAGGACTATGAGGATACCTAAGAGAATCCACTTGTTCTCAAAGAAATCAAATTTACGTTTAGGCTGCTTGACTTCAGCATCAGGGGTCGTCTCTGCAGCTTCCACTGGTGCTTTACCATCATCCTGTGAGAACAAAATGAAACAGTTATGTGGTGGACCAACACACACGCCTGAAATCTCTCTGTAATGCTGTTTGTTGCCAAGAAACAAAAATCACTACAAGAAAATGATCTGAAAGAGCATCTGAAAATAATGAACTTGAGAATTTTCTCATCAATTTGGGTCGCACCTGTCGAAGAGGGTTTAAACCCCTAGATTACCTACTTAAATCCCCCATTACAGCTGGGGTGTTTGGAAGAAAACTGGTTATAAACAGTTCATTTGAAAGAGCCAAGTGGAAAACAGAATTATTCACTTCGTTGATCTGTCTCAACTCCACCACACAATGGAGCCAAATCTAAAGTGTGAAGTATGATTTCTCAAAATGTGCCACCTATGGTTAAGAAGAGAAAGTAAAAAACATTCACTAGGCCGCTAACATAAAATGAACACATTGAACAATCATCCAAAGCACAATGACCAGCCATAACATCCACAACAATGACAAGTTATTCAAAAAAAAACATCATCAACAGACAAATAGGGTTTTCACCAAAACGTGGATTTTGATGGCATAGATTTCTAATAACAGAATGCCTGCCACAATTAGGTTTCCAGGTCAGGCTGTCTGTTCATTTCAAGTCAATCAAACAAAGGGGATTCACCTATATCATTTGAACAAACATATTTGCCCTAGCAATAATATATCACAAGTATACTTGTCAGACTTCATAATATTGGCTGATCTCAGTCCCAGGAATGTACATGGTATTTGCCTTAGCTTTAAGGACAAAGACTTAAAGTAGATATTAACCATAAACATCACAGGGTCCTCGTTCACCTCTGGCAATAGAGTCTGTACCTTCTTAGCGGAATTTGTTTGGCTAGACAGGCAACAGTTGGAGTTTCAGACATTATAAAATGACATCTATTGTGCAAAAACACAAAGTGAATGTAATGGGATAATAAAAACAATGGTTGTATCATTTCCCAATGGGCAGCTGAGCATTATTTGGATACAATTAACGGTGGAAATGTTTTATAAGTAGTGTACTGTGTACCTTGAACACAGCCACTAGGTTAGTAGCATACTGTGTACCTTGAACACAGTCACCTGGTTAGTAGTGTACTGTGTACCTTGAACACAGTCACTTGGTTAGTAGTGTACAGTGTACCTTGAACACAGTCACTTGGTTCGTAGTGTACAGTGTACCTTGAACACAGTCACTTGGTTAGTAGCGTACTGTGTACCTTGAACACAGTCACTTGGTTAAAGTTGTAACTAGGCAGAGTTTCTTTCGATTATTTTATCACAGCCCTAATAAGCCTTGTCCAAATCCAAAATAACCACTCCATTACAAACAGCACCGTTGGTACAGTGACATGTGCCAAAAGTGCACCACATACCCTAAGTGATGCACCGTTGGTGCAGTGACACGTGCCAACAGTGCATCACATACCCTAAGTGATGCACCGTTGGTGCAGTGACATGTGCCAACAGTGCATCACATACCCTATGTGATGCCGCAATAGTGGAATATGCCAGAATGTCAAATAATGCCAGTGCATTGTCATCAAACATTTCCAAGTCAAGTTTAATTGAAATTTGTTAATCATTTCTCTAGATATCATCTGGAAATACTCTTCTCCCAAACAATACATATTGTTTGTTTGAATATTTTTTTTTAATTTCAGTTCATAACACTAAAGCAAGATTGTCTCACATAAAATATCAAGTTTCTATGTTCATTAAAAACTGAAAATTACGAACACCCTTACTAATTAAACAGTTCCTCCATCATGCAAAAAACGCAGACTGTGAAATTTTCATAATATACAAGAAGTGCTCACCACTTTAATTTTCTCAAGATCTTCTCCAGTCACGTCTGCTTCACGTGACTCGGGGTTTAAAGGGCTGCTTTCATCAATGGTCTTCAGTTCCACTTGATCACCTTCGCCAGCCCCATCTAGTGGGGCAGTTGTAACTGGCATATCTTCTGACATGACTGACTTGTTTACCTGCAGACACAAGCATTAACAGAATGAGTGTAAGTGAGTACATGTCACTTCTCTGATGCTTCACAACTCAAGAGGTTGACAACTACCGAAGTACTCTGAATGTCTGCTAATAAGGTTGGAGAGACATGCACGAACTATTATATTTGTGTTCAGTTAGTAACGTACAGAAGAATCTTGTGCAGAAAAAACACATGCCAGTGATGTAGACCAAGATTGCTGCTAACTTCCATCCACCACCTTGTTCCGTAGTGTTATTTTTTATTTAGTTAACATCACCTTTAGAAATTAACCATTAGTAGGTCTACCAGAGGGATATCACCAGGGTCAAGTAACATCTTCTTAGGGATGAGCACCCACCACAGATTTTAGAAGTGAACCCCCAGAGAAGTGACTCTCCCCCCCCCAACAGTGGGCTCTTTTAGGTATAAACAGCACTGTTGTGTGCATACTCAAAGACAGCAATACTATCAGACCACAGGTTACATGATAGACAGAGCTGGCTCACAAGGAGGAACTCTTCCACACCAAGTCACAGTAGTTCATAACAGGCAAAAGATTTATGGTATTCAATGTGGAGACAACCTAGAGGGCATTAATTAATGTAATATATGGCTCCAATTAGGTGAAGTTGATAAACATTTCCCTATTGTCAAAGATACTATATCCCATACAGGTAACTATAAATTTTTTGCTATTGTGTGAGTCAGTGTGGGAGGATACAATAGGAAGTTTTTGATTTGTTGGTGAAGTTTTAATTGTAAATGTGAGTCATTTAACACAACATTGAGGTTAAACTTTTCCGAGAAGAAACTTCTGACCAACGATTCCGTGGTGCATGAGAAGAATTTCAACTTGTCCAAATTTCAAATTCTGCACCAACCAGACAAAGAAGCAATGTATGCAATTATTATCATTCATAGAAATGTTCCGACATAAGAATTTTTGCACACAGCACAAAGAATAGTAATTAAACTGTATGGTGACCCCAAACATTTAACAAAGATCAATGCAGGGTATTGATAGCCACTTCATGTATTGCATATAACTCAGGTACAGGAGAGGATTAATATTTGAAACATTCCCACTAACAGGAGCAATGCTAGTAGCTCAAATTAAGTAGCCTGGAGGGGTGCAAGACATTAGTCAACAATGCTTTCCTCATTAGGTACATAGGTGCCACTTTGCACCAAGATTCTTCACAAATTTTGGAGGACAGGGAGGCGACAAAGGACATAAAAACAATGAAAACATCAACTCTGTCTGAAACAGAGCTTGTGCTGTCTGTCACATGATGGAGTTTGTGCTGTCTGTCATATGATGGAGCTTGTGCTGTCTGTCATATGATGGAGCTTGTGCTATCTGCCATGATAGTAACTTATTTATTAAAAGCTATGAACATGATACAGATATCAAGACAAGCACAAAGACGAAAAATATTATTGCCATAATGTTACCCACAGATTTGACCCCAAAATCCATTTGCATTGTCCACAAAAATAAAAAACATACGTATTTCATGAAGATCCATCAAGTCACTTGACTGAGCTATAAGCAAAAAATACAAATTGCCACTAGAGGGTGACACAACAGTTGGACCTGTCTGAAAATCCTCATCAGCAATCAAAACACACACTTTCACTGTTCTCCATGACCAGTTTTAACAAGTCACATCATCAGGTTTGCAGATGTTCCCATCAGGTTTACGTAACCAGGAACATACGGGCTTTGTGTTTGTCCATGACAAACAATGGCTACCTGGTTTAGTCCAGATGTGCAGAAAACCAATTGTCAATTTTCATCAAATGATCCTTACAGTTGTTTGGCCAATAGAGTCTAGGCGAATGCCAAAAAGCAGACTTGTTGTAATAAAAATGGTTACTACGTGACATGGAATCTGGACCAATCCATTCAGAAATGGGATGAAGTTATGACCTATTTAATAGAAATGTTTCTACAGATTTTCATGAAATTCGTCTATAATAAGTTTATTAGACCTATTTGGTAAATTTCATAAAAAATCTGTCAAGGAATTCCAGGACACATTGGGAAAAATAAAATTTCAAAATTGCCACAAGGAGGCACTATGGTAGGCAGATAAGTCGTCATCATCTGTCGAGACATTCATAGTAATACACTCGCCAAATTTCACAAAAGAACCGGCAGGAGTTTAAGAGAACCAGCTGCCACTAGGGGTTGTCCCACATAAGTCGAAACCATCCAAAAACCGTTGTCAACAACGCTCTCCATAATGGGAACACATGTACCATAACAATGTCCATTAATTCAATAGAGGCAGCCACTAAAACCAGACTCAAAAATATGATAATAAAAGTGTTCACTAGATGGCGAACATTACGTCAAACAACTCAAAATGAGAAAGAGTCATCATCACATTCATAAAGAAACCTATTTGTAAAATTTCATAAAAACACATAATACATAATATATAAAATAATTGCAGGCAGTTTGATACACGTTGTATCAGACGTGCACAGGCCTCGCATGTGGGCCCATTACACTGATCACCTGGAAATATTTTTATGCTTTATTGATATATGGTTACAAACACAGCTGGGAAACACATTTTTCCACAAAACAGAAGTAACCCTAAGAATGGAATTCACCTTATTAAATAGTGTTGCCAAGGATACACAGCAGTTGAACCATGATCATATGACATGACTTCAAAAGTTAGAATCTTTTTCAGGAAATATTGCGTGAGATTTCCATACAATGGGAACAACTTTGGACATTTTCCAGGCTCTACATTGAGTGAGAACCCTGGCCTCATATGGCAAAGCAATTTGAACTCTGGGAAATGTATCTGCTGTGGACAAAAGCTGTTGAAAACATTCAAGGCCCTAGCTAAAGTTTATAACTTATAAACTATATAAGCTATAGTGTCCTTATTAAGGACACTATAGCTGCATTTACACACTGGAGACAGAGGTCACAGAGGTCTCAGAGCAACTAAGGAGGAACAGCTGATCCTGGAAGTCACTGTGTGTAAACACAACTTAATACGAGCAAGTTGACGAGCAAGTTGACGCTGAGGCGGCAATTTTTGACACCAGTTTGAGAGGTAGAGTGAGTTTGAAGTCAATCAGTTGCTCCAATGTCAACTATACATGTCTAAACACAAGAGAGAAGGGCAAAAATGGATCATCTTTCAATGGGCTTGCGCTTGCGCAGTAACATAGGTGATTCGCAGGCATTCCACATGGTTTGGGCGTTTGTTGTTGTTTATGCGAGCATGCACAGACAGTCTTTCTGTAAATGACTCGTGCCGATCCAGTGCGATATTATGTAGTGTAAATGCATGGGATTGAACTGGAACTACACTGGGACAACTGTCCCCTGTGTAAAAATAGCTTATGTAACAAGTTATGACATGGCTTATTCATCCTATCAAATAACAGCATTAGCCTCCAAGGGTCAAGGGTAACACATGGGAATATTAAATGAAGCTTGGTTATATACATCCCAGTCATAAAAGCACATATTGAACAGGTGTTTAATGTCTAGACATACAGACAATATATTTTCTAAAAGCAGGGTACACTAAAAAAACTGCTGTAGCAAACATACCAATAAGCTGAGGGCCATGACCTAGAAATACATCTTAAGTGAACCAAATACATACAACATAATTTTAGTGTGTTCTGCAAAGCAGTGACTCAGCTGATTGACAGATTCAGACCATGTTCACAAGACCATTAATTTCAAACTTTGTCACATGATCTGTGAAGACAATCCTACCAAGGAAGGTCAGACATTTCTCTCTGTGGATAATTTGCCCAAAATGTCTGCCTGTGGATTAAACTTTTCCAAAATGTCTCCCTGTAGATATGTAACATGCCCAAAATTGTACATTACAATTCTACAATTTCATGAACAGGTCACCATGTGCGAAGACGGAAGCTTTGGTGAAAAAATGCCCATATTTAGGCTCTTCAATAAAATTTAGAAAAATAGAATGCATGGATTGCACCACAGTCCAGTCACACCGCCGCGGATCTATTAGTTTAAACTTTTTGAGTGGAACCAAATTCAGGGAACAAGGTGGTTAAAATTGAATTTAACTAATTTAATGAATGTTAAACATCAAAAAACATGATCTTTGAATAAAATACAAGAAATTTCCAGTACTGCATGCTCATGGCATTCTCTTAACAATAATCAATGAAATATTTTATCAGTGTCTCCAAAATTAGGCACTGTTCCCTCTATTACACAGATACTGCAGAATTCAGTTCCAATAAATTTTACCACTTAAAAAGAAAAACTGTAGTCGACTAGACCACAAATTGAATGGATACATGATTACTCAATAGGTTTTATTTCAGCAGAATTGGCGAATAGTGTGGAATTGCCTGGAACACAATTGCCAATCAAATATCAATTACCTCAGCTTGAATTCTACTATGAACATAACATAATCACAGACGGAAAGATGGAAAACTCTTGGTTAACAGGATGGAATTTGAAAACAAACAGACAAAAGATGGGAAACCCTACGTTAACAGGATGGAATTTGAAAAGAAATGGACGAAATAACTGGTCATGCTTTTATTAGATTGGTAAGTTCACCAAAAAATGAGTTTCTGGCATTTACACAAGGAACCCAAAGCAACGACAAGGTCAGTAACATTTCAGCCGTTTGCAGCTCCTTTTGGCCATTCTGGGTATGGGTCACGTGACATCTTCACAGTAATTATTTACTAGTGGTAGGTGTAGAACCGTTAATTTTTGTCCAAGTTCATTTTGTCAATTAAAATAAACTTGTTGGTCAAAAAAAATCAAAAGTATCAAAAGTGTGTGGTTTCCATTCTAAGTAATGACAAAAAATAATTGGCGATTTCCATAAGGTCAAGGCCAACACAGCTTGTTATAATGAGAAATGGAAAGCAAAATCCTTGTACAATGTTCAATGCTCAAGCCATAACAACAAAATGAGTAGAACTCCTATCACAAGGAAATTGAGAGTGTCTCCAAAACTTTTGGAGACTTTTTCTCGATTGCTGTTTGCAAGTTGTTGTCAATAATACCTGCTCAGTGTCATGGTCACTTTAAACTAAATACCAATTCTCACCTTCAACTTTAAAGAGCCCACATGCCTTATTTAAGATTGATTAGGACTGCTTAAGCACAGTCCTTCCCCACCCTACAACAGTGGCACTACTTTTTCTAGTGTTGAGTGACACAAGGTGGTGCCATAACGATCCAAAACTGCAACATCTGCACTGACTGACAGTGAACAAGATGCTCTCAACCTAAAAAGAAAGGAGAACACTTCTAGTGTGATTTTTTGTTAGCTTAACAGTGATCTGGTTATCCTGTCTAGATCTTTAATTTTCAATTAAATTTCCCAGGTTTGAATTAATCATGCCTGTATCACTCTGGAAGTGACCTTCGTGGCCAGAATGGTTTTATGCCAGCCTTGGATTACATGCAGTTTAGACTCATTGTCCCTGTTAGACAGTACCACCATCTGAACTGGATCAGCACAGCTAGACAGACAGAAGTCATCCCATAGGGCCGTAATATGATGGAAGCTTTTTGACAAATTATGCTTCACATTGACGGTTATGGGGGATCACCTGTGTGTTCATAGGCGGATTTAGGGGGGGCCCAGGGGGCCCGCCCCCCCTGGCTGCCACAAAAAACAAAACAGCAAGAGCGTAGGGAAATGTTGAGTTTATTAATTAACCCCGGTAATTAAAATTACACAGGTGAAACAAGATTTAAATGTGAGCAGTTTTAGTGTTGGGGGGCTCAGATCCCATTTCAAGTGTCAAATTCGGAACACGGCGCAATCGTAACAGAACTATGGCTAAGTATAGGCACTCCCGCGATATCTCAGGCGACCGGCAGTGGCGCTGTGCACTACGACTCCATTTACATTGTCTGCTCTACTGCACAATGAAGAAAATTACTTCATTTTTTAAAGAAAATGGAGTGCTGATGAAAAACAGAAGCTGCTGGTAAGACGTCAATTTTAATCGAAGCCTTAGTGAATCATTCAGAAACTCATAATTCTCTCTTTGTCAAACCTTAAGACGATTTCCAAAGCAATCGCGTCATTATTGCCAACACAAAAAACGGATTTGGTCTTTTGGGCAATTGAAGACTATTTTAAATACAACAAATTTGTTATTAACTGATCGCACAAAATATAAAACATGTGAATAAGCATTACAAAAAGGAGGTTTTGCGCGCAAATGCTGTGGACTATAAACAAGTAGGTCTCTTAGTATCAAATTAGGAGTTAAATCGTGGTGATGCAATGGTAAAGCACATGCGCTCTATCCGCCAGTTCGTGAGTTCGAGTCTGTGGTTGCTTGCAGTTTTTCCTGTTTGATACTTTCTCCGTTCTTTTTTTGCTTTTTTTTCTTGGATAACACTTCGGGACAAACCACCCTCCCGACCTCCCCCCATTCGGTGCTATGCGCATCTACAATCATGTTTTGAGCAAATGTTTACAGACCAAATGTTGGGCCCCCCTTGTGATATCCTAGTTCCGCCACTGGTGTTAGCTGTAACCTCTGAGCGAGGCATAACCCTCTGTTATGTACATTTCCCCGTTTAACCCAAGGCCAAAGGCACGTTTACTGTAATGGCATTCAGAATTCAATCTTGTTGATGGAATGAAGAACTGTTCAGGGGAAAGCAGTAGATTGCCAGAGTATATATTTAACTTAAGCAGGAACAATTAGAAAGACTACAACTATCTCTAAGACTCCAAACTTATAATATAAAGCCAATGTGTCGCGATCATTCAAAAAGTTAACCCGACGTTGATACGATACTGTTGTAGATAGTTCAACCAGTGTTGAAAAATAGCTAGCACAATTAGAGTAAAATCTTCCAGCGCACAGTGTAGATTAGCACGCGACATCGACTATAGTAGTCATAGCCTTGGTACAAAGCTGTATATAAATATACAGCTTTAAGCTGATGTGGGTAAAAAAGTGGCAAGATAAAATCTGACACAAAATTGGTGTCATTAAAAACTAGTCTTCCTTGAGTAAACTAAATTATTCAACGGTGTTGGCAAAAATGGCGTTCTAATGTTATTCTGCTGCTAAAGTTGTGGAGCCGTGAAATATTGCGTCACCTATTGGCCAGTTTCTTTTTTCGCCGATTCTTCTATCAACTGTTGTTCTTTCACGAGCTTGCGTACACGTCACAACAAATTATCAGAACTGGTTTCACTTCATTATAAGTTTATAGGATTTTGGTACCGAAAAATCAAATTTCAGAAGTTCTAATTTTGTTGCTTCCAAGCTATCATTGTCTCCTGAGAGATAGCGCGAGCGCGTGACACAAGCGTACTGTTTTCAAAACGACGAAATACTTTTCATTGTTAGAAAAGGCAGAGAGTTACGCAAGAAAATGAAGTTTATTGCATTGTTTTTCACTTAAACGGCTCTAACGGGCAAGGTGAGTGTCGGTTGACTCCCAAATTTTGCATGCACACCATCCGGTTTTTAGCTTTACATGTTGATACAAGTTTCACCACGCGGTGACGAGCAGAACTACCCAGGCTGTGTGCAATTTCGGGGTCTACAGAAGAAATAGGCCTACACACAGTGGGACCGACCTAGCTGTATTTTGACGACAGTCTTCATACAGCTAGCTGGCTGGCTATACACTCCGAAACCCTATAGTCGTCCGCCTAAGCATAAAACCGGCTTGTTGTCTTACTCACCCAATTATTCCACTTCAAAGTTATGATCCGAATAGGACTTGATTTAACTCTCCCAAATATATAGTATTCGTTGATTCAAACGTTTTCTTTTACTTAAGCCGAGTTGTTCAACTGTGCATTGGTTTTCGGCAGCCATTTTATAATGACACCTATGGTCGTCATGTGCTGCCGCCTTTTGAAAGAACAGAAAACCACACAGAAAAAGGCCAAGAAAATAGTGGAAAGTGGTTTACAGCAACTCTACTTCAACCACAAACTGTTTTACTGGTATGATATCGATTTTTAAATCGATTAAAATTGATTTAGAATTTCAGTTCTGGAAAATAAATCACAATTGTTTTATTCCAGGCAGACCTTACTTATTTTGTATTTGTGACCTCTTTATTTGACTTTTTGCTCTTGTTGTTCTTAACATCACTTATCTCTGCTGTCCTTCTTTTTCTTTTCAGTTTCTCTTCATTCTCTGTTAACACCTTGTCAGCCAAAACAG
>NMRA01000287.1:102971-144846 GCA_002633005.1 Phoronis australis | reverse complement strand
GGGGGGGCGGGGGCACTACACTCCGCCGCCCCTGGGTCCCGCACTACACTACACTCCAGACCCTGAGGGTAAGCCTGCCGCTCTAATTGCCCCCGCTATAAGTCCGACCCTGCTAACTATATTCAGGAAAGCTGAAATGTTTTTAGTTAACCGATGAAAATCGGTAGAGAAATCCGTGGTCACGGTCGAGAAGCCCAGCGTCACCCGCACGCGTGCTGGCGCTTCAAGCCAAAATTAAAAGTCTACCGGTAGCTGGCCATAATCGAAATGATAGAAGTTTGACGAGAACTTGTGACTTTCACAATAACAATAGTTCCGGTAGTTTTATAACTATGAAAATGTCGACACTTATCTCAAATAGCCTACTTCCAAGTGGACTTGCAGCTGTTGTTAGGAACAGTGAGATGAGCAGGGACACTGTCACAGTCATGTGACGATCAGCCGTTGTCAACGGTAGGATTGACTGGTACACGATTGCCCTAATGACAGGGCCAGATACTGGCAAACATGAACAAACTTCTGCCATTTTGGTGTGTACGGTGACAGGAATGGAAAATTCTTAGGGGACCCTCAAGCCCCGTGGGAAATTTCCCCTCCACCCCGTCCCCTCTTCTCCCGATTTCCCAACAATTATTGCATACGTGTATTTTTGCACATGCCTTCCGGAATGGACTAACAGTTCCGAACAATAAATAAATTACAGAATTGAAAAAGTCTTGTAACTTCACAAACTGCAATTAACGCAAAAGGCTCGTCGTGTGTGCCTATCCGGCATTGCCATATATGACTGAGATGGATCAACGCCGGTCTCCGTTGATCAGAGTCGATTTCTTGACCATATATATAGTGCCATCCCGGATAGTGGCGGATTCAAAGAGGGGGGCAATTAGGGGGCCATGGCCCCCCTAAAACTCTCCCAGATTCCATTTGGCAGTTCGGGGAGGCGCGGGAATGTCTGACGGCCAAAATCCTGGCTAATACTCTTCCCCTGACTCCCCTAAATAAAAATCTTGGATCCGCCTCTGGAGATTAGAAAGCGCGTGAACTCGTTTTGGAAATCGGACACGCTCTCATTGACGTTGGGAAGCGATGAATTTCAAATCGCGCATCCACGGGTATTTGTCCAATTTATCGAACTTTTTCTCGTTCGTCGGAGTTGCAGTCCCACAACACAGCAGTAATACTTCGTTGGGGTTGGAAAGACGAATCGAGTAATGCAACCGAGAAAAGATTTCAAAGAATCAGACAACCACAAATAACATGTGAAACTCCAGTGCCATGAAAACGAGGTAGAAAATGTGCCTGATAGATCGATGTTTATGGCATTGTGGGTAAATACAAAGCGGCGAGATTCGAATGTAGCTGTGTAATCCGCCAGGATACATGAAGCTAATTATACATATAGATTATTACATGGCGAACTTGTTATCCCCCGTTATCTAGAGCCTGAGTGGATTTTGGAGAATTATCGCCCGAGGGGCGTTAGCTCCGAGGGTGATAATTCTCCAAAATCCACGAGGACTCTAGATAAGGGGGATAACGGCTGAGAACATGTAATAATCTATTTATTCCACATACTAAACGAGAAACATTGCAATGAATCGATTTACCTTTTCTGACTCTCCACGGCTTTGTAACTACTTTCTAAGGTCAGAGACCCGGGGTCGGAGGTCGTGACCTTTTAAGAAAAGCCGGGCTATTTTTGTCAAATAATGCTTTTACTCAAAACAAATTGAAAACTTAAATATAATAGAAATAAATTGAATTTATAAATTAAGGTTTACTAACTATTATAGCTTAAAACACGTTTTTTTCACGCTAAGCTCCGACCGGGAAATTATCGTCTGCTAAAGTAGGTTACCACTGGTAACTGAATATAATTCTCAAGTCAAAGATCCTAACGACACGATACCCACATTCAAACTGGAGATCGGTGATTTACAAGTAAGAGGACATGAGAGAAAAATTTCACTGAATTAAGATATCATTTTATGGAAATTATGTGTCTTATTTTTCGTAACGTAAAAGTACAGTACAATGCGGTTTGTTGAACATGCGATTATTGCGCGTGCTCATTTAAGTATTCTATTTTCACTCGTGATGACGTCAGTCGCTGCATGGTGTAGTGGTAAAGTCGGCGACCATCAATTTCAGGGTCCCGGGTTCGACTCCGTTTTCGGTTTCCCGCCAAATCGTTATCTCACTAGTGAGATAACTTTATGGGTTAATACACGGTTGTATCTGCCATTTGACGCTAATATTGTGTTATAAAATACATTGATGACGTGCGTGCTGAAATTCAGGAAAATCCTTATCATCCGAATTACGATCAGTTATGTGCACAACTTGATTTTCGCCAATATGAATAAACACTTAAGAAATTGTCATTTGGTTGGAGATTCTTTGTGCTTGTATGTACATAAGTCAGTGAATTTTGTGACCGATTTTCAGCAATTGGTTTAAATGACTCATTGAGGCAGTGTACCCGGCCCTGTACCTTCAGAGCATGGCCCTAACTAAATAAAATGCACTTTTCCGAAGCTGGAAAGCAATAAAGTGACGATGTATGTCTCATTTTCATTCTCTAGAATATACAGGGCTAGTCTAATGTCCAACGAAGTTTCTATCGACAGTACCAGGTTTTGCCGCTCAAACAGCGAAGTGTGCACGCCCATATGCCGAGGGTTGCGAACTAATGGCCACAAAAAGGGGAAACCGAAAGTGTCGCCGATGAAAAATAGCGGGACCTCGGGGGAAGCAAATCCGATCTGGCGAAGTCGATCCTGCCGCCCTCCTTCCCTCAGTTCAGTTTCTCTTTCTATCAGCCTGATCCAGATTGCTCGGTTCATGTTTCCGGAGTCCCACTATTTCTGCCGTGCACTTCATTCATGTGGCGTAGGAGGCGTTCGGGCGCGATGATCCTCAGTGTTATGGTAGTGTTCATTCGATGTAATTTTATGTTAATCAAAGCTTCTGTGTGAAGGGAAACAGATACAGGGTACAAAAAACTACAATTATTTCCCTTTCAGGATGTTACATAGCTGACCAGAGTAATTACTTTACAAAACTGACAAACTCGTACGCCGGTTCAACACAATTTTCGAGTGATTTTTGTTTATCCATTTGATCTGATATGCGTGTAACACGATATTTACTTTTGCGTGCAGGTGCAACACTGAGAAAATAAATTAAGTCTCCCTTCACTCGAAAGATATCCTTTCTGAAAAAATCATAGATTGTGTACTATAGTCTATGAAAAAATGTAGACTGTCCGATGCTTGAGAAGTAGAAAAGCGCGCTTGAATTTTGAGCCAAGTTACTGTGCACAGATAGCGTGCACAGCCATCACTGTTTCCGTGTGTCGTCTCACTTAACCTTCTACCCAGGAGAATGTTCCCATGACAAGTCTGGTGATATTTCTTTCGCTCTTGTCCCCAAAGCAACGGTTGACAAAAGAGCTGACTTCCCCTGCCGTGTACTGAATCTTTGGAACCAAGGTAAACTACAAAGGTACAGGCGAACACCTGTAGCCAATAGACTAGGTCACACTTCTCTTTTCTGTGTCCATTTGTCTGGCTAGCCATCTCACTTAACTTCTACCCAGAAAGATCAGCCGGTGTATCCCCAGCAGAGGCGGATCTACGGGGGTTCAGGGGGTTTAAAACCCCTCCCTGGGACAGGATCAAAAATAAAAATTAAAAAAACGTCGCCAGGAAAACGAAATCAGCTACAAAAACCCAAAACAACCTTACACAAGACAGGGGAAGCCCCAACCGACCTCCACCCGCTTAGNCCCCCCCCCCCACCTCTTACTGAAAACGTAAATCTGACACAGCCCAGCTACGAGGTCTACTTCTGCCCAAGCGTGATAGGGTTCGTGATTCCTCAGGGCAAGTGTCCAGTGGCGTCCCTTACGTACTGCGTATTGAATCTCTCTTTCAGGCGACAAAGTTCCGCAGCTACGTAAGCCATATATTGCTTTGTACATGTAGTTCTGGATTATTAGGATTTGATTCAAGTTAATGTGTGCAGTGAGTGTTCAAAGTCACGTCACCTTTGATATGATCGACACTTGGAAGTTTACGAACAACTCCCTCTTCGCCAACAGTGCTTGTCTAATAACGGTCTTCAAAATGAATACTCTTCTTGGAAATTGTCCCGAAAAATGTATCGGCAGTTTTAAAAAGCAATTGGACATTATTGTCTTTGCGTAATTCGCGTTCTCAATGAAGCTTCAGTCCTCAGATGCGCAATGATGTAATCTCATGTTTTAACTGTCTTAGACGCGTATCTTGATATTGTTGTGCTTCACATAGACATGGGACACGTTCCAACAAAATTGACTTAGCTAAGACAAATCTTAAATTTTTGTAAATTTTAAATTAAAAGTTAAATTTATCTCAAAACCTATTAAAGAAAGAGATCTTAAGTTTGTTTTAAGTGTTTGACATAGAAGACCTTGTTTAAAAGAAGGCTCCTTAACATGTAAAACAGGATAAGGATAATTAAATCCATCATTGGGGCCTTCCAAGACAACAGCAGCTTGTCACAAGTATTATGGGCAATTTCAATTGGTCAGTTATTTCCATTTAGCAATCGCGATCAAGTAAAAACAAAAAAGAGCTTTTCTCCAAACTTTATGTAATACATTACGTGAATCCCTTTTAATTTTGCGATAAAGTGATCACATATTGTTCACTTAATGCAAAACAAAACACAATCACATGTAAAGTTTATTAACATAAGACAGTACAAAAATGTAGCAACAGCAAAGCGGAACAATTGAACGGGCTTCGAGATATTTCAAAAGCAATACGCAATATTAATTTAATTGCTTTTACATTGCATATGAATAAAAATTGTCAACCAGTACAGAGCAGCTAGGCCTGGTATTACCAAAGGCGGTAAGATTGGTCTTAGCTAAGACGGTTGCTGTTTCTTCCATTTCTATAGCCGAACAATTCATTACAATCATTACCCTGATCTGTGCAGGTAGGCGTTCAGTTTGAATGTAAACTTTAATCGCATAACGTCAATAGCAACCGTTTCATCCATGTAAACGTACAGAAACGCATTTTAAGACCGTCATAGGAAGGTCTTATTTGTGACGCGTCCGTAGCTTTATCTTTATTTGCCGGTGAATACAGTGATAATTGCTTCTACAGTCATTTAGGAACAATATTATATTCATCAGGCTGTGAGGGAGTTGTTATATATGTGTGCTCCAATACCGTCAGAAAGTGTATTTGCAGCACCACTTTTACCAAGCATGCATCCACTGTGTTTCTGACCATCACGTACTTTTTAGACACTCTTACGGCGAGGCGCAAGACTCATAGCGTTTTGAGTGAACATTAAATCTGGCACAAGGTAATCGTCAGCCTGGCCGCGTATCAATCCGCGACCTTCATCACTGGCGAAGTAACACTTCTGCCACTTCAGTTTAGCCATATTTGGCTTCTCAAGGATGGTCGCTTTGAATGGCTTCCGCGAACTTTTCGGAAACGTTAGGACCCCTCCGATTTCCTCAACGTGAAGATGTTGAAACTGACCTGATAAGAAAATGGGATAGTTTTTGAAAAGCACTTGCGGACACGACATGCTATTATATATTACTAACGACAACTATCTCAAATTTCTGATATCTAAAGAACTTGAAGTTTTCAAAAATTATACTTAAGCTTTTTTCTTACCTATCAATCCTTGTGTTGTCTTGGAGAACCCATCCTTTTTGGTTACGAACAGACCAAGGTAATCAACTTTGAAAGGATGCGTGGGCCTCACCAGTCGGCGGACTACTAGCAGCTTAATATTGGCATCTGCGTAGGTGATTGTCATGTTGTTCCGCTCATAACGGTCGATGACTACAACAGAGATGGAATAATTAATATCCTAATGAAAGTAGATGTAAACTCTCCCAGTTATGGAATAAAACTGCACGTGTAAGCTTTAATTTCTGACTTGTCCATGCCCTCTCCGCAAGCCTGACTCGTGGATTGTACGGGGGACTTTTGGAAATAAATGCTGGGCGTTAATGCGAGACCAAAACAAGTGCTCATTCTTTCGTCTACTCCAACTCATGACACGTCATGACATAAGAAATAGTGTCGTCACACAGCCGCTGTTCGGTGACAAGACAGGAAGAGGTCTTCTGGTTCGTGATTGGACATACGTATTACAACGATGTCCAAAAAGAGAAAGACGTTGACGCAGAGAGAAGTCGAAGACCTCGCTCTCAAAGAACACGGAATTTAGTTCATTTGCTTGAAATAACGAGCCGAACTGCTTCATACCAAATTTCATCAAAGACATCCCGACCAAATTTCAATGCTATTAAAAACACAACTGAGCCTTTCGAAATTTTTTTCTTGTTTCAATAAAAATTTAATCAACTTTCACCGAAAATACCAATTGTGGGATAGCACCGTCTTCTTTATTCTTCACTTTAGAGAAGCAAAACTTATAAGCACTAACATGCAAAAACTTAGTGAACATTTGACAAGAGGCGTTGTGTACAACAATGAATACGTTGTGTTCGAGTAGAACCTTGTCACGAGTGTTTAATATAAGATTAGATGAATAGCAGACTAAACCCGAATATGACGCGGCTTTATCCAGTCCGTCTTCTCATTTTTTCAACACCACGTGTTTGAATAAAGTACAGTGTTACCTGAGATGGCGCTAATTACAACGAAGTACACTTTCTAGTCGACGTCATCGTGTGTTCCTACTCTTGCTGCTGAAGCCCTTAAATTACTTTGTATTTCTGGGTTTTCGGTGGTTTTGTTCCCCACAGGGCAATCAATTCCAGAGTCACCAACATTTTAAGTACTCTGAATTTAAGGGTACCCACCAATTTCTCCAACCCTTATTTTCTGATGGTGTCGCACGTGTTTCTTCCATTTGTATGTTCTGTTATCCACAGTGACGTTGTGTGGTGTCACCACAATCGTGTGACCTCGTCCAAGTACAGATATCTGGCCAAAATATGTCTTGTTCGTGAGTTCCCTTTTACTCACTATTCGTCCGTTGGATACAAGACCTAAAAATGTCAAGACAAAATGATGCCAATGAAGAAAACGTTGCATAAGCAAGTGAGCTCAGCACCAGCTAGACAACACAAGTTTTCAGCAGTCAACACGTTATTGCACACATTCCTAAAGTAATTGGTTCTCACCCGTGTACGTTTACCCCTAACGCCCAGGAAAGCGCAAATATCAAAAGCGGGCATTTGGCTCCAATCTCTCATGTGCCTTGACTGATCACTTGTTAGAATTGGTGAGCCTTGATAACGCGTGATTTTTATCTGGTCGAACAGCGTCAATTAACAAAAGTTTTAAATCTAAAATTTCGAGAAATGATAACCTTCACGATGCTTTTTTCCAAGTCTTAGAGCTATTAACTGAAATTACAGCAACTTTAATTGGCATCTGAACGAGTTCGTCTTGCTGGCTGATTACAATTCCACTCCACCAGTTTAGGGATCTTAACGTACATGTACAATAGTCGGATTCAATAGGAAGACTTAATAGCGCATAAGTTTGAAGTTTCAGAAACCTTTCGGGTAAGGCAAACAGAAAATGACAAGGAAATGATGTAGCTGACGGTTTGAAAATTCTTCGTTACTAAGCCTCCGTCTGGGGGAGCAAAATGTTAAAGGAACAAACCTATGCGAGAGTCATGGATGAGCTGGTATATCTGTCCGCGATGTCCTGTCACATCGAAGCACAAAGGTCTGTTTAGCCCGTCTACAGGAATCAAGAAGTGAGGATCACCACCGCCACCTGTGGGATATCAGATAAAATTGAACTGGGTAGTAACCAAAATTGTCACTCTTGTTTTATTGTCGGCACATAAAAAAAAGATTTTTGCAACAACGCGGAGAAATGACTTCGAATACATAATTTAAAGCTGCAAACTATGTACATGTAACTGTTTGTTTGTCATTCGGCCACTGAAGAAAAAAACAGCATTGTCAATAAATAAATAAATAATAAACAAAATTCAAGTTCTCTGTACTTACCGCCTCCCCTACCGCTCCAACCACGGCTCCCACCACTTGCCGGCTTTCGACGGCGACCAACTTCAGCGCTGGGTATGCTTGCTACATGTGAGAATCTTTTCACTGTAATGTCAAGATGGTGGAATGTACTTGAACACAGCTTTCACATGCCGTCTGACTAGAAGCCTGTTTCATATGCCGTCAGACTAGAAGTCTGTTTCACATGCCGTCTGACTAGAAGCCTGCTTCACACGCCGTCTGACTGGAAGCCTGGTCCTCGCTTTACAGAAAAATTTCAGAAACTAACGCTCGAATGATATCTAACGAGCGCTCCAACGATCTGCCCTCAAATCAGGAAGCATGGTCAAATCAACACTCGTAGGAAGGGTGAGTTCAAAGACTTCAAAGCAGTCAACAATGAACTCCCCCGGTGACTGTTGTAACAAGGTAACATGATTATTGAACAACTATACCTACAAACAAACTGTCCACAAGGTAGTCATGGTCAATATCTGAAGTATTCTTAGTTACCAGTATAACAGTAGGTTGTTTCCATATAATTGTAATTTTAAAAGTATAGTTGCATTTCAAGATTTCTATTCTTGTTGTAGTTTGGTGGCCTCGTTGTGGCCTAGAAAATTTCAACTTGATTTTCGTCCCAACATTTTAGTAACATTATTTTGACGTTCATTTTCTATTAAAAACCTGGAATGCAGATATGAGGGGAGGGGAGTGATCACAGAGGATGACGTCGGACCCCGTTATTAGGTAATGTTGACCTGTTAGCCATTAAATAATACTTTTCATTCTAGTCTCCCAGGCCAATGAGCTTATTACCCAAACAGAAGTCGATATTCGAGAACTGACCAATCGGACGGTGTAGAAATCGTAAGCCCCTTACCGTGTAAACCAAGCGAGGAGACGCTGACAGTACAACAAACCGTTATAAAATTGAGTTTCTACGATCAAGGTATAAACATGCCGATCTAGCAAAAGAAGAAGGCACAGAAAAGAAGCATCAGGTGACATGTCTCTCAGTGGCGGACTTAAGGGGGGGGGGGAAAGGGGCGACCCCCCCCTAAAATTCTCCCACATTCCATTTGGCAGCTCGGGGATGCGAATATATGACGGGCAAAATCCTGGCTTCCTGGCTAATACTCTGCCTTAACCACCCCCCTCCCCCTCTTAACTCAAAATCATGGATGCGCCCCTGGCTCTCCCTCCGTCGATTTGCCTTATATTGACCTGGAATCGGTCCACACATTATTAACTGTATAATGTTCAACGTCGAAGCTAGTCAGCAGAATATGGTTTCAATAAAACTTAGGCTGTTTGTTTTGCAACCAGTTAAAATAATATTAATAAGTCAATACAGTGTTGTACAACACATGATGTGTAAACTATGGTACTATTCTTAGGATTTGTCACCAGGAGGCAGCACGTTTTGGTTGTAGGGCAGTTGACAAATGCAACCAACGTGAAACATTCTATAGGTTGCAATGGGATTGTATCAATAAGCGAAATAAGCTTCGATAAAGCTGCTTAGCAGCGTAATTACAAAGTTCGATAAAATATTGCATCAACACCTTCTGGTATCTGAACTGCTACCTGATGCATCGGCACGGTCTACGGCTGCGCCTCCAAAGATGCTTGAGTCTCTTCCCGCTGGCGGTACTACAGGCGATGGCGTCGTTACAACCGTTTCGCTAGTATCGGTTTGTTCATCATCAGGCTTTATCACAAGCAGAGAGGTCAACGGAGTGACGAAATGGTACTGAAAAGTTCACACAGGCATCGTAATTCTCTTAAAATCTGAACTTTGTGCGATTTGGTAGTCAAGGAGACTAGACTACCACAAACTAGCATGTTTCATTGGAACAGTTAATACGCATGCGTAGTTCTGCGTACAAAGTTGATGTGTTTATCATCAGAGCACGGTTGATACCACCTTCAGGAAAGTTAAGCTAATGGTGAACTGTGGAATATCATTCTTGTCGCCACTCCTCCAACCAATGGGGGCCACCCCTCCAACCAGTGGGGGCCACCCCTCCAACGACTGGAGGTAACCCCTCCAAGCACTGGGGGCCACCCCTCCAACCAGTGGGGGCCACCCCTCCAACGACTGGAGGTAAACCCTCCAAGCACTGGGGGCCACCCCCCCAACCAATGGGGGCCACCCCTCCAACCAGTGGGGGCCACCCCTCCAACGACTGGAGGTAACCCCTCCAAGCACTGGGGGCCACCCCTCCAACCAGTGGGGGCCACCCCTCCAACCACTGGGCAATGCCACCCCCCTGTTTCACCAAAACTAACTGAAAAAAAACTTTTCTCTCATAGCTTTTCTCAAAAAAGACCCGGATGTTTCCGTGAACGCATTATAATGTCACTTACTTTCAGTGACAACTCAAGGGCACGTTCTTTCAATGCGGCCTTCTCGTCGTCATCTTGTGATTTCAGCTCTTGGTCCAGTAACTTCTTAATGGTTAAATATGCCCACAATCGCTCTGTAAATTTTCCAACCGTCTCGGTAGATGGCGGGGATGAGGTCGGTTCTTCAATTACCTCTGGTATCAAGTTCGTCTCGCCCTCAAAGATCAGATTTCCAGCGCTTGACTCAGCTGAAAAGTTGCAAAGGCAGTTTTACTGAGCTTGTAACTAAAATAATGAGGGACTCTTCATAAGGGTAAAATTCACAAGAAAGTGTGTTTACAGTTTCAGAGGTATCGATCGTATCTAACGAAATTATTTGAATTCTCAATTTCTGTCCTGTTTACGTTGGTGTTATGACGAAATGTTCGTTGTACATAGTGACACCAAAATTTTTTGCAGCGTAGCAAAATACCAATGCCGCAGCTGTATTAGTTATAGACAATGAAAAATTGAAACATGGAAAGCTTAAAAACCCACACATTTCCCATTTTACAGAAGTTGAAGACAGAAGACCTGTGCTTTAAGATGGTGTTTATGTTTTGCACTAAGTTTCCTCTTCATCATAAAGATGGTTCACAAAATTGAAGAATATGGAGAAATGCCTTACAGGTAGTATACAATTAGTCTCCTTAAATTGTGAATATGCAAATGAAGTACTAATTTACAAACAACCCCGGGTCCTCCAGTGTGCCGGAAACCATCCGAGAACCGATTGTCAGTACAATCTCGCGAACGTCTCGTTTTGCGAGGCAATTTTTATGTAAATTAGTTATATTCCATGGCAGCCGAAGACCCGTTGCCGGCCAAAAGAATAAAGAAGGCATGTAATTTCAATTTAACCTTGGACAATATTCAACTTTGTGCCAGTTTGCGTCTCTGGTAATGCAAATTCTAGATATTTGCACCCACTTCTCGTTCACGTTTCTTAGGACGACATGGGAATCACTGGGAAACTCCCACAGCATTGTCGTTACCCTAATGTAACAAGGCACGGTTTTTATTATGTGTTTATTTCACTACCAAATAACGAGTGCTTAATATTTGGAAATAAAGGTTTTTTATTTATCCCATACGCGTTGAATCGGTCGAGTGCAATACGGCCATGTGATATTGTTTTCCGTATTCATCTCCTGTACTACTTCAACAGTGCCCTCTGACATGGAAAGTTCAAAAGGCAGGTCAATGTCGACTCGACGTCGTTCGCCGGTTCGATCATCAAACTTTCCGAAAATAGTTTAAAGTAATATAATTGCGTCAGTATAAGTAACACTCAACATAAAATCAGATCCCAAACGTAACATCTTGTAAAAGACTGTTAATTATATGACATTTCTGTCTCAGTTTTCAATTGCTAAATGTTATACCGTCTGCAACTCAGACGCCGATTCCTCGGTAACTACAATATCAAAAATTGTTATTACGAAAGTACTTTCAGGAAGTTTTACAAGTTCAATGAAAAGTTACCCTTGTTTTCATCTTTGGTATCTCTTTTCAAGTAATAAATCTTTACATTTAGAACTGTTTCTCTTACTACAGAAAACTTGTAACCTAACGCGCAAAAGCATACATACATGTATGTGATATGCCACGTGAACAGTCTGGGTGAAGTATTAAAAAAATCTGCCGAAAAATGAAAGGAACTTAGGAATTCGAAGCGTATGGGGTAAATACAAAGCGTACCTCGATTGGCGTAGATCAAGTAATTTCCCACTCGACATTATTCCGCGTATCGTTCGAGACCGATACGCGGAATAATGTCTCCCGGCATTTTACTTCATCTACGCCACTCCCGGTACGTTTTGTGTATATATTTACGTTTGTTTTTATTTGTATCAGTTGTGGCGTTTTCTGTAAAACCACAATTTATCTACAAATTGTTTCTTTTCCTGATTATACTTCTACAAAGTGTAGTTGGCGCTCGCTACCAATTTAAATATTCACCGTTTTATTGAGACATAGCACCTTTAACCCACGGAAACTTGCCCTCGTTGACACGTTAGATTGTTTAAGAAATCGTACAGTAATCCGTGAGAGCATACTTTCATTCGAATTAACTTCGTAGCTAAAGTGCATGTATGTAGACCACAGGAAATGGTCTGCATTTGCAATAGTACACTGTCAGTTGGTCGTCTGTCATGAAGAAGACAATCAGTGGGAGTACAGAATCTCTCAGGCGCTGGTCAAATGTCTCCAGATGCAGAACGTGATTTGCCTCATTTAGTGAAATTGGTGAAACATGTAGTTTTCACCAATCAAATAGGTGGAAATGCATTTAGCTGGCGGCACAGACTGCTATAACATTGGCAGTCACAGAGAAAAATGAACTTCTCTCTAAAACTGACGTCATAGCTTAACAATGGGAATACCAGCCACACACTGACCACTTACCTTCCACTTGCGCCACCAACTTTCCTCTTAATTCTGGTGTCGCTACAAAACCGCAGATAATGATTTCCGAGCCGTTGAAGTAGTTGCTAACGATTGTCTCCGTAGTATCATTTATCTCGGCACCAAGGTAACTGTTTACAAAACAATAAACTTTTCATACATAGATTAAATACTTTAGAGTCATTGATGGTCACGTGACCTAGCAAATGCCAGTGTAAAATGATTGCACTCGGTTTAGACGCTCTATGTAGGTCACAGGGACCACTTGGTGAACACGGAAATCGAATCAGACTTGTGTATGCGATGTTCATTTATATTTAAAAATAAGTCTCAATGTTAGAAATTACGTAATACATAGTTTACTTACTTGAACTTAATATTATTCAGTAAAGGCGACTTGACTTCATTGTAAAAGCCCTGGAGTTGAAGTGCAGCGTCTGCGTCGGCAAAGATCTTTCTAGCGAATCCCTTATTCTGAAGAGCAATTTGCCGGAGCAGATTGAAATCGACACCCGTACCAAATCCCAAAGTGAATACTGAAAATGTGTCGTTGTTTTTGCTGCGGATGTTTTGTAGTATTTTCTCTTTGTCAGTTTCGCCATCTGTTGGGGTTCCGTCGGTCAGAAAGAAGAGCATTGAAGGTGTTCTGGAGTTGGTTGCATTCAAGTGTTTTTCCAAGAAGTTCATGCCACGTATTGCTGCATCGTTTATGTTAGTGCCTTTGAAAATAATGTATTACTGAATTACGCAACAACTGATACGAAAACATGACAAAAATAGAGGAAATGCAGAGCACAGAACTTTTTGTCAAAGTTTCTAAAACGGCAAAACGAAGATCAAACCGATTCACTGACAAGTACGTAAAACAATTCTTTACTAATAGTCTCTTCCAAAAACCTCTCATTCATTGAAGTAAGTGTATCGTGTGGAAGTTACCCAGTCAATCTGCTATTTCTCACCTCCAACGGCTAAGAACCTTCTGACGAACTGTTTGGCTTCTTCAACGTTCTCTGTATTTGCCTGCACCATGTCCACTTTGTTCCAGTACCTTAGGAAGCTAGAGAAGCTAATGATATTGAAGTAGTCGTTTGGTCGGAGATCGTTCAGAATAGTCAACATGGCGTCTTTCAGCTGTTGAAGTTTGTCACCATGCATGGAGCCGCTGGTGTCCAGGACGAACACGACATTCTTGTCGGTAGGTGTTAGATCGGGCGGGGCGAAATAATGGACAAAGTATCCGTCAACCACCTGAAATACCATAGTTTTAAATACGCAAAAAATCCCAGAGTCACAATCAACGCGGCTGTAAAGCGTTGGGTTCAGTTTTCAGTTTATTGAGGCAATCTGAATATAGAGGGAGGGCAGAAAACGAACTTGTTAAAAAATGTCGAGCGTGATATGTGCACTCTTTCGTCACCACTGCGGCTTGATCAAGTAAAAAGGCTTCTCAATGATTGAAAAAAACAAAATCATATTCGGACGTTCCGATTGGTTGGAACATAACATTCAAATATTCTGATTGATTGGAAAATCACGTTCAAGTATTCGGATGGTTGATATTGAGAAATTCATCAGTATTGACCTCCCCCTATTGAGAAATGCCTCTGTGACTTCTGGTTGCTACATGTATAACCGCAAGAACAAACTACATCCATAAGTTGTTTTGGCACACGTTGTCGTAAAACCTCAATGCTCGCATATCACAACATCGCGATCACAACGAACCCATTTCCTGAAGAGTAATGCCGTATCCTGGTACACAACTGACCTACGATGACCTACATGTAGTTGTCAGTTGTTTTGCGAACAGGTCATTCGTAAGTCAAAGATTTGGTAAAAATATTGCAAACAAAACAGTCGCACTCTTTCGCAGAAAGTTCAATAAAATAAGTTAAACGTGCGAATTTTAGAGGCATTTGAAGGTGCATATAATGCTACCTTCTGTCACAGCTCCACCTATAGGCCTATGGTAATATGGCTACGCGAAATGATGATGAAGGATGGACACATGAAATTCCATGTGTGGACCTCAGTGCACATGTTTTGGTTTGGACATTTATTTTATACATGTACGTCAGTGGATCATCTTGATATTGTTGTTTGCCGCATTCCTTCTGCTGAAACTGTTAGGTAACTTAATTTCAACAAAATTAATTGATTATGGTCTGGTATTTCTGTTGAATTGTTGAAATTGTACTCTTAACTTTGACTGAATATATTTTGAATAGCAAGGGAGACATTATCATCACGCTTACTTGTATTTCACCAATTCCCGGCTGTCTTTCTACATCATACTGAACAACAAACTGCCCCTGCATTCCAGTGGCGGAAGCCCTCTCCTGGTCCTCCGTGGTCGGGTGGAAACGGATGTGGGCGGAGTTTGGTGATGTTCTGTCGACGGTTGCTAGTGGATTTTCTTCAGAAATATAGAAAATTTTGTAACCAAGTATTCACACCAACATGCAAATTGTCATTAGTTCAGTAATGGTTGACTTCCACGTATCTGAAGTAAATTATAACTACACTCGACTATACCGGATCTACTTCCTGTGTTAATGAAGAATTACGTAACTTAAAATTAGCGGAAATGGTCCCGTCATTCACTCTGCTTATAAGTTCATATAAAGATTAAAAAGTTCTTAAGAAAACTTTTTAAATTAGTGGTTCAACAGCGAACCGGCCTAACCTGTCGCGTCTACAGTAGTTTGACAATTACCGGACAAATTTCAGTTACAACCTAATGAGCATGTAGACTAGGCTTACCTTGAATAATTGTGATCACGTTGGTGTTCACGCTCTGGATTGGTGGCACACGAAGGTAGGCTAGGTCACGTGACTCTTGTATGTAGACGTCGATCGTAAATTCGGGAACAATCTGACCTGGATCGACGAATATCCGGTGCTCATACATTCCCAGTCTCCGCTCTAATAACTCTTGGTACATCAAGTTAAACTGAATGGTCTCGTTGCCTCCCACGTTCACTGACACTTTGAAACTGTTCACCTTTCTTTCCCTAAAATATCACGCACCGAACATTAGTTCGGGCAACACACGATGAAAAGGTATCAAACCGATGGAATATTGAGTCTGACAAGTTTGAAAATTTAATATCTCTATCGACTAGTACTAATGCCGGTTTTCACCTGCACGGAGAATAAAAATCTCTTTCTTCCAAACCTGTATTTTAAATCAACGTAATTTACCACGACTATGACACTGACCTATTTAATTAATTCGTTAAATGAAGATTCATTCATTCATTCATTAAATAATACTTATTTAAGACCTGATAAGGTGTTGCCACCATAGATTATAGACTATAGTCTATGTTGTCACTAAACAATTTGTCCGGCACGTTCCATAAGTCTTGCGAGTTTGGCGAAATCACGCGGCTCTGTGGTATGTGGTCATGCACTGAAAGCAGGGCACGTGATCTCCGATAAGCTTAGCTACAACTGCGTAAGTGGCACTGAACCACTTCCCAAACAAGAATTCATTATCGCTTTTTAAAATTTAAAATGGTGAACATCAACTTTTGTTCCACTAAATGCGAAATTAGATTTCAAACAATTTCGTTGCGCGCCACTCACGTTTGTTCCACGTGGCCCGTTGTTTTTCCTTCTGCCTTGGCCTTGTTGTATTCTCGTTTTGCCTTTTCCTTCTCTTTTACCTCTGCATGATACGTCTTCCCATCGATAGTCCTGGGCGAATCAAATCATATGAAAGCAAAGCAGGCGGAGAACATTGTATTTTTTTCATATTTCACTCCCTCCTGGATTGTGATCCATTTTCTACCATTTTAAAAGTATAGAAAAAGTAACATACCAATTTCTTAAACATTCTCTTTCCTTCAGTTTACACCCATTTAGAAAACAGGACGAGTTCCATCACTTGAAAGGTATCACTAAAAAGTAAACATGTGGTTATTTCTGTTCGTGGTTGCCTCTTTACTCCAGTGTTAAATGTTTTGGTGGGCGGCGCTTCCGCTAAAACCTTATTACATTATCGAGACAGCTGAGTGAGAGGCTGTAATGCACGAGTCAGCTGTCACTCACTGCAGAGGGCATTTTAGGAGGTGATCCGCCACCAAAAATAAAAATTGAACTAAAAAACACATTAAATTCAGTTAACTTTGAAAATACTTGGATTTGGGATGAATGAGCATCAGTTGGACCAGTATCGAGTGAACAAACTTGCGTTAAATTCCGTTTTGTGAAATTTTTAACTAAAATGAAGCAGTAGCAATTTCTTTAACCAAGGATGACACCTGCTTGAATAGCCTCTTCGTATCACGTGTAAGGAATTGATGCTGATCATTTACAGTCACATTGTCTCGAATTTTTCTGGGACGTCCTTGTATTTTCCCCAGACAAGAATTTTCTCACGAATCTTGTTCATTGCATAGCGTTTGGGACTAGGTACCAAGGAATGACAGTATGAGGTCCTTCAGCGATAAGTTAGAAAGACTTCGTTTTTGAAAATTGCGGTCAGTGCCAACTGAAAACTACCCAAATAGAAATGGACTGCAAAACCAAGACGCCGTTTTTTAGAAAACAGAATTCGGAAACAGAATCCGTAAACTTCGTACAAAACCCGATTTTCGTGAGAACCATCCTGATATGACGATTGTTCTTACAAACACACGGTCACTGGGTACGGACGCCCCGTACTTCATTTTTGTGCCCTTATAATATGCACTAAGAATTTGAAAAGTTTCGGTCAGTTGATTGGCCTGAGAAGTGGTACGTGTATTGTAGAATCATTAACCATGGAAACTAAGAACTCGATCTATGTTTTACCTTTCAAGTCAACTAAACTCGTTAGAAGATACTAATGTAATGGAACATCGCCTATTTTATCCAAGGACTCATTTTGGGGTTTGTTACACTTAGATAGGATAGACTTTTTGAAGACATTGTCTTTGATTTTACCAACTGTCAAATCTCCCGTTTTCTGTCAGAAATTTGATGAAATTAATGCCCAGGATTTTACCAGTTGAATGCCTTTAAAATAATAAAATTCTGCCATTAGTGAAGTGTGGTTTAGTTCCACCAGCAGAGCGTTACACTACCACCGAAGGAGTTCAAAGGTCGATCGCACTGAGCCTCATCTTTGAAATTTACTTTTCTCCCTGGCAATGTCCCAGATAAATTCATTTGACGTTGACACGAACGCTTCCATTGTTTTACTGTAGTTATCTCTCCAAGCAGTGTCCCAAATTACTCACACAGGGTGAACTATCATCACTTTATGAAAGCTTACATGGAAAAGTTTGAAATGAAGGCGGGATCAGGCAGCCTCACTTTGAAAGTAACTTCTTGTGCGTCAGGTTGCGCGTTCTCAAGTATGCTTTCGACCGTTGTGGAGGCGAATCTAAAAGCAATGTCTGAGCGAATCCGCAGAGCCTGAACTTTGATCTGAAATAAATTACAAATAAAACATTATAACAATGGAATGGTACATTTTAAGTCAATGCCTCGTTCCTAGTAACCGGGTAACGTGGTTTTCAGAGTAATTTGTGATTTCAATTGTATATATAAAGATAAAAGCTTTGTATCAGTTTCTTGCGTGCTCTTTCCAGACTTTTCAAGATCAGTATCCATAGCTCCCATTCTATCAACATGTACAATCATTTCATTTTAACAGTGACATTTATAGGAACCCTAAAGGAACCTCGACAGCTGGACAGATATTGCTTCACGACACTCATCTGTCGCATGTACAAAGGCGTGAATGACGCAATCGTTCAAGAAATGTTTGGTTATGTGTCGATAGACGTACTACGCTAAACGTGTATAAATGACGTAATGAGTTTGGGAATTGTGTTATATTCCGGGGAGTGATTCACTTTTTCTAGTCACGATGGGGTACTCCGGTTCATATAGTTTAAGTTTCGTCTGTCGTCATGGCAAATCGTACAACTAACATGTAATTGTAGTGTACGGACATTTGAAAAAAGTTTTGACGTTCCTTAACTTTTTGATAGTAGACAATAGAAAATTCACCCAACAATGATGCACACAATGCTAAAAAGTTTAAGTAGGACATAGACCACATGTTTCAACACAGCAATTATTGCACAGAAAAAACAACGACAAAGCGTCCAATGCAAATAACGTGATTTTGACTTTTTCATCAATATTCTGTTTCCATAGTAACATTTCCCCATCAAGGAATATGGCAGTTTTACTAAGTAAATACCTGTATCTGTACGAAGTGTAATTTCACATATTTAGTGCGTTAAACTTCGGTATGTTTTTCGTGGACACATTTAATGTCTACCTTTGATTCTTGGTAAGATTCTGTCGTTGTGGGCGTGGTCGCTGGGATTGTGGGCCTGTAAGCCCGAGTTGGCGTGATTGTAGTTCGTTTTTCGGAAAACTCCTGTGACCGCTTTAGTTCTCTGAACAGTTTCTTCAAGTCAGAGTGCATTTCAACGCCTCTCTGCTCATGCCTATACTTGACTTCCTCCTCGAAAAGCTAGATAAACAAATTTACCTTCTTAACGGCCAAGTAGATGGGAGGAATTCTGTGGTGATTTCTATAAATCGTCAAACTTAACCATGCTATGAATTCATAACGCAAAGTATGCCTGTGCAAAACACCATTCTTGAGCAAATCAAATAACATGCTAAAAAAATGTTACAGTCAAGTTCTGTCACATTATCATATGAACTCTAAGTAAATGACTTTCAATGCTTCTAAACGCAGTCACTTCCTCAACTAACACACATTCTATCCCGATATCGGTTATCTAATTTATCTCGACATATTCTGCTAAACATTTTGACGAGATTCAAAGGAAGAAGTGTTAGTGTCGGCACACGCACTTTGTTCTAATAGGGCTTTTGTCACGGTGTCTGAAAATTGTTGACCATACCTGTAGATATTCAAGTCCAAAAGCCCGATAGCTGATAGCCATGATGAAGGTGAAGATGTTGTCGAAGTTGGTCAATCGCAGGTGGAATCCGTTGGTGATGTTTGCCATCCCCTTGTAAAAGAACTCCGCCGCTCCCACGTGAAGGGCTTGAATGGAGTATATCTTTACGCCCTGAAATAGTTGAAATCGCAGAAACCGTAATACCATGGCACTGAAGCCAGAGATAGCGCTCATGTTCGTACTGAGGGCTGTGTCACAACTGCACGATTGTAGTGTCATCCACCGTTCGTAGCCAGTCTATTTCCATTCACAAAATTGTCTAGACCGCACAACACAACTAACCACGTCATAACCACGTTATAATCACGTCATGCCAACATTTTGAGTCTAAATAGAAAATGAGCAGTCAATTCTTCCAAAGCCCGTAAAAAGCTTCGCAGCACAGACACCCAGAGGACAAGTTGGAAGTCGTTTCACGAACGCCTCAACGTAAAATTCAAAGGCCTATTTGTTACATATAAGATGAGAAGAAATTAATAAAAGAAGACAGTCGACGAGAGGCGCTTGAAATGATTGTCTTACCATATCCCGGAGGTTGTACGTTTCTTCTTTCCAGTCAATCTTTTCTACATTTTTCCTGTAATTTACGCCATGAGGTCGTTCGTCACCAATCAGAACTAAAGCTCGCCGAGAGCCCGGTGTCCAAGAGAGTTCAGTTCGTGCGTCACGCAGAACACGCTCATACGCCTCCGGTGCATCGCCACCGCCGGTGCTGTGAACGTCTCGAACGAAAGTCTTTAAGTCTTCCACGTCTTCACTGAAGTCTATGAACTTTGTCACGTAACGCTCTCCATAATCGCTTTGTGCGAAGACGGCTATACGGATCCCCGGAATATCAGACTAAAACAAGTAATAACAATAACAGACTCGGTGATACCGAAGAACTTAATGGTTAAACTCTACCTGGAATGAAAAAATAGTTTTCATGAGCTTGTCAAAATATGTCAAAACTTGTACTTCAGTACGTTATCTTGGAACAGTGAGAAAGTAGAAGAAAAGAGTAAATATTTGCCGCTGCCGGTGATGCAGTAATGCAGCCTACTGCCGGTGATGCAGTAATGCAGCCTACTGCCGGTGATGCAGTAACGCAGCCTACATGCATGTACCTCATGCAAAACGGGCGGTTACACAGCGAGTGCCCGGATGCTGAAATACACTCTTGCCGGACACTGGGTTTTGGGAGCCGAAGTCCCTTTACATGGCCAAAGACCTATGGTCAAGTTAAATTCTATAGAAATTTGCTTTAAAATGAAATGGTTATAAAAATAGTAAGGCAAGTATTTCGTGCATACCTGTAAGCGGCCAATGAGTTCTTGTACTTTGTTTCTGACAATGCGGATGACAGAGGACATAGAACCCGTTGTATCGAACGAGAAGACAATCTCCAGCGGACCCTGGCCAGCAGGATTGAACTCCTGAAAGTAGAAGGGAAGTATAATCTCTTACAACATGAAATAGAAAAGTGCGATTCTGAATTTCCTTCTTGATATACATTTTTCTTTTCGTGATTATTAGTTCTGAACATTCAGCATATGTTTGTAGTTGTTTTCGTTCTTAACCATACGTTTGAACATGTGTATATTCATTCTAAACATGCAGTTGTAACTATATCAAGCATTACCCGGATGACGGACATTAAGAGCAATGCCCAGGATGACGGAGGAGTCACTAAACAAGAAGTTCAAGTGATGACAAGTGACCACTTCCTGCGCCCACGAAAATCAAATTACGGCTTGGAAATGGTAACTCCAATACACAAAGATTTTGAATTAGATTTTCCGAGATAAAAATGACGTCGAACCCTGTTTTGGGGACTGAGTTCAAGAAACGCTGGGCTGAGTTCCATACATGTCATCCAAAGACCTGAACGCAGTCTGGCGGGTTAGTGGATTTCAATATGGCACGACTATTTCGAAATTAGACAGGGAGTAAGTTTCGTGCCTAGACATGGATACTCCGGTCTAGTTACGAAACTTACTGTCACTCGGTGATACTGATTTTCTCCTTCCGGTTTGTTCTGACTCAAGTTACGATCAAGCAAGATTACATCAACACTCTCACACAAATTGCAGTTTGGAAAAAATGTTGAACAGTTTTGTTATCCGTTTCCTAAGAAACGGACATTCCTTCGTTGCACCATTTCACCATACTTAAATGGGTTGAAAACAACTTGAAGCATCTGAACCCAATTTTGGCATCTTATACACAAACTAACTGCGACTCGTTTAAATCTTTAAAATGAACAATGATCTGCCATTAATTGATTCTCAAAAGTTTGAAACACGTTTGATAATTCCCTACAAAGTGTTCAATCAACGAGAGTGGCCAAGTTACACGACGACTGTAGGGAAAGACTGCCCACCTAGTCAAAACACACAATCCACTTTATGGCCCAGTGAAAAATGTATACGAGTCGGGTTACCAGTGGTGCGCCTGCTTGCTATTCAACAAATGAGGTGTGTGTTCCTCAGACACGAGAACTTTGTGAAAACACAAGTTCACGTCAGACTTCGTGAGATAGCGCCATGTATTACACTAAAGCGATGCACACTAACTGGCTGGTTCCACGCGTGTCCGGTAGGGGTTGAGAACAAGCAGGTATCCTTCAGCAGCACGCGCTTTATCACTGGTTGATGTAACCTCGGCAGTCATTAGTTACTTTAAAACAAAGACAGAAAACGGCGGACTGCGAGTCATTTTTAGCCCTGTAATCCAAGTTGCATGACAGTAAATATTTCGTTTCTGCAGTAATCAGCCGCGTGCTTGAAGCACATAATGAATGCCAATTTAACTGGTGTGTTGTTCATACTGTATGAATACATGACAACAATGTAAACAAAAGTCAGCGACAGTGGAAAAAAGGACTCCGAAAAGGCTCAATCACAACTTTATTCCGATACACAATTCCTGAACATGAATTAAGCACCGATTTGCCTGTACAACAGACCACAAACTACGTCCACATATACATTTCCTCCATCAGTCATGTCAGTTTGTTCGCATAAAGCGCCAGCTGTTGAGAATTCGACCAGTCAATCAGAAACGCCGGTGTAATAAAATCCCCTAGGAATTTAAATGATACCTGCGTGTTCTCTACCCCCTAGCGGACACGCAGGGAACCAGCGAGAGCACACTAGTTTCCTTGCGTACAGCGCCACCTACAGATTCCATGTAATGCTGACAGGAGGTTTCAACCTACTGGTATAAACAGCGTTTTGATACCTTTCCTGTTATTATAATGCCGGCAAATTTCCACTGCTGTGCGGTGGGATGTACCAATATATTACCAAAAAACGCAAACCTCTTCAAATACCAATTGTTCAACAAGGACGTCCTGTTCCATACATTTACAATGCAAAAATGTATCTATGGCAATGCCGTGGTTGTGGCTGATAAAGCGGGAGAATTTTGATCCGAGGCGGTATCAAAAACCTAAAATAAATTAGTGATCTTTAACTAACCAAACGATGGGAGGGGTTGACAGTGTCTATTCCTCTGAATTTCTGTCCACCAAATGTGAGTCAATCAGGAGTCACTTTCGTGCTCTCATTACGCTAGAGAGCACCAAGAGAAGAGTCCCCTATTCAATGTAGAGTATTGTGGACTTTACCAAGAATAGTCTCAAATAAATTGAGAGTTCTCTTCCCCTAAAGTAATCCATTTCCGGGGCTGAGAATTTAGTTCGAAAAAGTATTGTTTCATCGACAAGGATACCCTTCTGAGTAAGATCACGAGTGTACCCAGTCAAACCAACGTTTACTTATGATAGAAAATACCATACTGAATGTTTTTATGTGTACAATATAAACCTCTAAATACCCCCGTCTTTAATAATTCATCTTAAATTCACCACATGGTCGTATCCTCATAGAATTATAATCAGTTTCAAGGTGAAGTCGACTATAGTCAACAAACAGCGTATAAACCATTGCAGACAGTGGTGTAATTGTCAGCGCTTCCCCACTGAACTCCGCGAGATGCACTTACAAGTTGATTATTTTTTAACAAAATAATAACTGAATCATTTCCTTCTCATTATTATTCATTTCCCGTTTACACGACACCATTTCAGAGCATTGTGCACGTTTGGGAGCGGTGGGCACAATACTCAATCCTTCTCACGGATGGCTCTTTGAAGAGACTTCAGCAGTACCAGGAGCACGAAACCGTCAAGTAAACAATCTGTGAGCCTCTTGTATTGCTAGTTGCAAAGACGCATGCCGTGTACGTTTGTTGAGTCGAGCAACCCCTGTTTACGTAACACTTAATCTCACAGAATGCAGGTGTTCAGCTTTGATCTTCAGGTGCACCGCATATAAAGGATCAACCAAAAGTATTGATACTCTAGTTTGAATGCGCACGCGTAATAATTTAGCGCATGAATATTGATGAAAACTAATTAAAAAAGAAATTGGAATTATTCTCATGTCATTTCTTAGCTTTGAAAAGATAGCATTTTCTATTCGTTTTACATCCATAAGCGGTATTGGTTTTTTTATTTCTCGGCTTCCCGATAAAATTACAGACGCAAGGAATATCGCTTCATTGATAAATGGAAGAAAACAAACAAACTTATTGGTGGAGACGAATATCGCTTTTATCATGACCGCTTCAAAACAGATAAAAACCTATTCGTATTTTCTAATGTCACTCAAAATATCTGATGAATGCAGGTTTCTCATTAAATTGACGATTATTGCAATGTCGCTTGTTCATTGGGCACGCACTTCAGATCAGAATTGAGAAAGGTGGGCCAGCCCACTGTTGAAGCGTCACTTTCATGAAAATCTGCCCCCACCCATTTTGATGTGCAATCATTCAAATTCAGACTGCTATAATTTTTAGGACGCACTGAATCATTGGCAAACACAAGTTGTGTACGACGCTTTGCGTATTGTAACTCACTCAAAAACATTCATTGAAGTAAAATTCCTGAAACTTTGTTAAATAGAACACGTAAGACGGACACGACTCTTTTGATTAATCGATACAATTAGTTTTGCGTTTCTATAACTTATAAGAGACAATTGATGCAGACAGTAAAGTGAATGTGCTTTACAAAAATGAGGTTTTGAGTGAAAAGGTATTTAACAATGACACTGAATATTATCTCCAAAATGTATCACTATTTCTGTTAGAAAATCAACACTGTTACCAATGGACGCTGCCAAGTTTTATGTTGACTGAGGGTCCTCATAATCCGATGGGAAGATATTTTTGTCATGGAAACCGGCTGCTCTTAAATTACATCATTAACATTGTGGTTGAAGTGTCTAGGTTGACCTCACGAATCTTTTGTCGTGCAACGACTGTTTGCAAACCAACTGAATTTTGCTGCGAAAATAAGGTAACATGGAAAACGGTTTTTTATAAGCAGAAATATTAACACAGAGCATTTGCTGTGGTTCATGTCCTGTGGTGTGTTAGTGGAAGTGAGAAAATCGCAAAATAACACAAGACCTCGCCAGAAATCCCCATGTATTTCATGAGAAACACGTGAGCACACTCACTAGCTGCCCATTGTGCGTCTAGGTACATGTACGTAACTCAGTCTTGAACAACATGAGCTTAACGTTGACCCCAATAAAACATCAGCACTGACTTATTTATGTCACAGTCCAATTCCAAGAATAGCTTTGCAAATATTTAACAAAAAGAAGTTCCATTAACCAGCGGCACGCGTATACCATCGGCTGACATCGGGTATCAAGATTCAGTGACGCCTACGCCGTTTTTCTGAAGCATGCATAGTCGCTGCAATGCTCGCAATTGTTTCGGCTAGGTGCTCTTCGTTTTCTCGATGAAACAAAATAAGCGAACCAAATGATAACAGAACTTTTGCTTTCAAAATTTGTAGAATAAATGTCTTTTAACTAATGCAAACACGTTCAGAAGTTAAAACATTAAAATGAGTCGGGCGAATTCAAATAACATGCATGAACCAATATCATGACGTGCAGTCCATTCAGATTGAATACGATTCCAAAACCTTTGACAGTAATGCAAACCTGCAAACTGTATTTGGCGACTGTGCAATAAGTTCAAAGACATTTCTCTGCTAATGTGTATTGCCGCCCAAATAAAGACGTGCCATTAGCATCCAGGGGGAGAGAATAGACGAAACATCGAGCATGGCTTTTGCATTTCGAACTCAATGCCACGTCAGTAAATAGCATCGCATCCATATAAGACAACGATACTTTACCAATTTCATTTTCGCATTTTTAAAAGTTGAATCATTATTATTGCTTACTCTTGCTAGCCTCCTCAAAACCTAAAGTTATTAAATGTTACCCACGTTTTCAAAAGAAAAACAAAAGCCAACACGTTAAAAACGTATTGTTTGTTGGCATGGTTACTTATACATTTGTTTCCCGTTATCCAAACCTGTTATTCTGCGCTTTCATTTGTTGACTACAGTTATGGCGACACTTGTAGGAAGTGACTGATACTGTCATCCTTGCAGGAAGTGTAAACTCTTATGGCTTTATCTAACTCTATAACTGGTACGCATCCGCACCGCTTGTTTTGATGTTGCTCATGGTCAGAGACTGCAAAAGAGGACTTTTACCATCATGTAAAAAAATTAACTTGACTTCTATTGTGGGCGTTCTGTAGAAAGTCATCTGACGTTAACTTTTTAAAAGCGGATTAAAACTTGTTTATTACTACGATCATGGCCATACAAGTTACAAATTTTGGTTTCCAGTTCAGTCATCTTCATTTTGCATTTTGTACCCTGATTGCAAACTGTCCCCTGCATGGTTGCCATTCAGCCCGTCCCCAACAAAACCACCCTGTTGAATGCATCTGGCTATTGACAACAGTGTGAATTCACATTACGAAACGCAAATTTTATGGATCTCGAGAACAAATCTTTCGAAACATGAAGGTAACTCAAATGGCAACATATCTACGTATAGATTAACAATAAAGTTGAAGGGTCAGTGCAAAAAGCCGGACACTACGGACAGTTTTTACTTAACAGGTCCGCGTGGACTATTTCTTGATCTAAAACTACTTCAGTCATAACAGCATAACCAAGCTATTAGACATTATTTGATAATACTTTACTTAATCAAAATAGGGTCAAACTCAGCGCCAAATAGCCCTTAACCTGGAGATAAACAATTGGGTTGGCCTCAGGCTGGTGCACTGCATTATACTAGCGTACTATAGCTCGAGTGAGGTCGTTTCAAACATTTGCATGGGCGCAACCAGGAGGGGGGGGGGTGGTTCGGGAGGCGAATTGGACAAAAAAATTCCGCCTCAGCAGATGCACAATTCGTGGTTCTGAACCTAGTGGCCCGTTATTTTTTTAGTCCTCGTTGATTTTTGTCAGTAAAAACTCCGCATACCGAAAAATTCGAGCCACCCTATATTTAAGGCTGGGTGTGCGCATGATTTGGTTGTGCGGGCAAAGGTGCAAGGACCCGTAAATGGTCTCAGCTTCTGCTCATATGTGGCATTGTACTGGGGTTTGTTGCAAACACACAACATCGTTGAGCGCACCTTAGCGTTGTTTAAAAGGTCATGCTATTCACAATACGCGAAAATGAGCTTAACTCGACACTCGAGTATCTTTAGGCTAATATAACTTGCCAGTGTCAAGCATGTACAAAAATATTTTCTCTGACAGTTTCGCAAGTATAACACTGGGATTTTCCATCTACACTAATAGCCCTCGACGCTTTTATAAACCCCAGCTTCACGATAACACTAACGTACCTGCCCTGAGGAAAGTCCTACCAACGTACACACGAGCAGCACTGCCAATTTCACCATTTTGTTGTCTGGTCGCTCTGCTGCCTCCCAATAAATTACCTAACGTTTGTGACACAGTATAAATACACCGAGCACTGCGTAAGACTTCCGCTACAAGTCGTGTGCCAAACTAATTGTACGTGACCCCGATTCCTGTGATACGATATTTTGTTTACACAAAAGATTGCCTAATGCACACCGACCGGATACTGACTCGGACACTCCTTTTACCCGAAATCCGGGTTCCTGGAAAAATCTTCTGAAGGCGGTTCACAGATGTTCACGCGCGTGCGCGCTCTGTCAGAATTGCATCATGCTGCACCATAAGAGTTCAAGAGGTCGAGAGTTGCCAGGGCAAAGCACGGACGAAGCGCGCCAGAACCGGGGGCTGAAGCTCCTGAGGGGATGGATTCATTACAACTTCAGTTAGCCAAGGAAATTCCAAAAGGTGTCTAGATCTTCTCTCCGAAAGGCATTTACTTCGATGGGCCGGTTGAGCCATCATTTCGGGCACGTTTTACTTTTTGCATAGTTGATAACATTTCATGTGAAGACAAATAGTGGGAAAGCCCGGCTTCTAATACGAGGCGTTTTAATTTTGCAACTAATCTTTAGCATACCAGTTTATTTAATGACGTGTCACAGCTGAAAATAAACACACGTCTGTGAAAGCAGGACTATACTGTAAAATGTGGCGAAATGTAGAACAAGAAAATGGGTTGAACTCTTCACTGGTGACGCTCTCTGCCGTAAATTGATAAATGTGGCTTCAAACAGTTAAGGTCCCTCTCTCTTGCCCATGTGTATCGTCGTCTGACTACTAAAGTTTTTCAAGCGAAAACGCCATCAGTTTTGGGATAACAACAAAATTGTCACTTTTAACAGTTCACTTGACTTCGGTTTGCTCCTGCAGTTTGTGAATCGGTAAGATATCATTGGGACGGGACGGGACGAGAGTTGTCTTCGTGGAGTTTGATCCGGTGTTATTTCTTGCTGTTGAGGGCTTATAGTTAGGGTTGAACTTTGTTTAGGAACAAGTAAAGAGAGAACTGTTATCACCGAAAACTACTTCCGAGCAAATTCCACATACATTTTTGGATTTGCCCCAAACATTGTCTAATGGATTACAATCCACTAGTGATACGAGAAGCCGGTAGTGTGTGATAGCGTTGCCTATCTAGACATATTCCATGCGTTGCGAAAAGTTTACGATTTCCTAAGTTATCTAGCACCATTTGAGCTCTTATGCGATATAAAAATCATGAAACCAACAATAACAGAAGTACATAATATATTTTAATATTACACTGTAGACGCCTTCTTTACAGTCACTGAAACTGTTCGCAACTCCGCCGTTTTTCAACCGCTTCGCGTACAGGTGAGAGTCCTATCATTAGAAAGCTCTTCACCACTGAGTTCTTGATGGTGCATATAGTTAGACCAGAAAATATAACTAATCTAGTTCATAATTGATTATTGGTTTGCACATCTGGTTAAAATATTTTTTTAAATTCTAAAAGCAAAAGTTTTAAGAATATGAGATAGATACCAAAGAGCGTAATTATGAAATCCGTGGCATAGCAATTGGTTAGATAATTAACTAGTAAGTCAAATGATTAACTCCTGTGATATGGATAGATTTAAGGTAAAAAAATAATCAAGCTCGCGGAGATTCGAGGCAGGGTTCTCGCGGGGAGTGCGCGTGAAAATTATTTATGAGGCAATTGGTCAAAGTTGTTTCGCTTAGTTTGTTGTGGGTACGTCCAGAGTAGGTGACGTACATGTAACTGGAACGAACCGGTTCTGGATTTTGGCAAAAAAGAACTTGACCTGATTTTGAGTGCATTTCAGTTTGTGTAGTAAGTGGAATGGTTGTGTCATTGCTGCTCCGGACGTGTTTCGCCATTTAAGGCGAGGTTGGAAAGTTTCTGTTTTTGAGTGTATTTGATATGAGAAACTTTTCACTATTGTATATGAATTGTTGGTGTAGTCTTTTGTACAATAGCTGCCAGATTTAGCCACGGAATGCAGTTGGTTTTAGATGACAATTTTTGAACGTGTGTTGTGCGGCAGCCATATTGTTTCCATTTGGGTGTGGGACACTGTTTGAATTAATACCATACTCAACTAAAATTAGTAATATCAGTATTGTGGTTTCTTTGCGATTATTAGAGTGATCCATTGTTGATATTTAGTTATATTGTCACATTTTATATTTAATTTAGTATGATTCTTTAATCATTTTGTCTTCGAAAAGAAAAACACGATTCAGAATGACTTAATATATTTTTTGGTTAAATTATGGACTCGGAGTATTTTTGCTTGGGTAGAGTAATTGTGCATTGTTTTATCTTGTTGTTTAACCACGTGTGCTTACCTAGAATGTGTCAATTGATTGATGCCATTGCAATGTAAATGGATTGTTAATGTAGCGGTTCACTGGACAAATAATGTTGCAAACGTGTGTAAAACACGATGTTTGCATGTACACCATGCGTGTTGAATAGGTTGAGTGCAATACGGCCATGTCTTATTGTTTTCGGCGTTGCATTCCCGTGATTACTTTAACAGTGACCTATGACATGTAAAGTTAAAAGGTAGTCCAATGTCGACTGGACGTAGTTAGCCGGATCGATCATCAAACTTTCACAAAATTCTTTAAGATAATGACGTTGCAGCAGTATTACTAACACTCAACATGCGATCAGGTTCCAAACATAACATCTGGTACAAACTGTTCATTTTACATCAATTCTGTCTCAGTTTAATGTGCTAAATATTATATCGTCTGCAATTTAGGCACCGATTCCACGGCAACAACAGTGTTGTATTTATTTAATTATTTACAAGTTCAATGCACAACAGCTTGTGATATCCACACGACACCAGTTGCCATGGGAATGACATAAATACAAAGCCTACCTCTACCTCGAGTGGCGTAGATGAAATGATATCCCGCTCTACATTATTCAGTGTATCAACCTTAGCGTTCGCTCTCGGATTATAGCGGAATAATATGTCTAGTGGTATATATTTGATAATTGTTACAACTAAGCTACATCTACCTACCGTTTCTAGGGGTAAGTATTGTAATTTTTGGTAGTGACACACCTGACCTCGAAATTTACTCGCGTCTCCGTCGGTTAAAACAAACTTGCTGTATATACATTTTTCAATGTGGAGGTCAAAGGTCATTTGCAAAACAAAAAATAAGGAAACACAGTCATACTTAAGTTCAAGTTTGTGCACTCTATCGATGCTTCATTCGTCACGTATTGTTCATTAATTAATACATTTGGTTACGTTTTGTTTCTTATTTGTGCAATGTTTGAACATTTTGTACAAAACTACCACTTGGTGAATTTCAGTTTTGTAAACCAAAGAAAATGAGACCAATATTTAAATTTCTATTTTCTGTATAATCTGACCTAAGCGCTGTAAAATCGGTTTCGTATTTTAGGGATGCTTGCGCAAAAACCGTCAGTGTGTGTGTTTTTACCTCACGTGGTTGCAGAAAGACGGACATTTGTCCTAAAATCCCCATATGTTAACAATAAAGCACAAGAATGATATCTAAGCTGGTGCGCTACATCTATGACGTATACATGTATGACGTATACATGTGTGACGTATACAAGATGGAAAAATCACTAGAAACAAGTGATGAAGTTTTATGAAAAAGAAACAAAACTTGCAAATTTTTCTAATCAATGATGTGTACAGAGTAAACAGGCAGAATGGAAATTTGTGCATGCTTAAAGGACAAATGTTGCACAAAGTTATTGAAACAGAAATGTGGGTGCACATACAATCAATAAACTCTAGGAACCAATATGAGATCCTACGGAAACCTGACACAAAGCACTGATTAGTAATATACCTGAAGGAAATTATAGCGACACCTTACACTGTAACGGGCATAGGAATTGAACTATCGCAATCTCCGCCCCTTAAGTAATGTCGATTAACAAACAATAACTTTTACCCGGCAACGTGTTGTTTGTCGGATAAAATTTCGGCTTGGAAACGAAGGTGTGTCAATAATGCTGCGTTCTAAATGGTCAGTTAAACCGTCACTCAAAACTCTGACGATAGGTCAACTGTGTGATGAAAGCGCTCACAGCACTAAAGTTTTCATGTGGTTATTCGTCTCCTTATACGTTGGCATGAAATCATGAATCTAAAAAATCTTTCGTTGCCTAAATGATATCATTGTGGTTGAGAGTCACGGATATTTCAGTACGTGTATGTAGAATGCAAAGGAACTAAAAAGTCTTGCCAAACAGACGAGATACTCTAAACTAGGACTACACCGAGTAATAGTCTGGTTGTTGAGACTACTTCTATCGTGTTCCAACCGATTGTACTAACAGGTATGTATTTCACGTTTGTTGATGCAGTTACGTGGCTTTCTTTGTTATTGACGATGTTTATAAACATTGGATGTGTTACACCACATGACTCATGTTATAACTGTTTGATTTAATTGTACTTGTCACTAACTACTAATACTAATACATAGTGGAAGGGTTGTGACGTATAACAGCACCATTTCCAGTTGATAATATACCGACAAACATGAGTAACAAAGCAACCAAACGCACGTTCTATAACAAAAGGGTAATTTCCATACAATTTGGAGAGCGTGAACCACGGAAAAGGATAAAAATAAAATCCACGAAGCTTGTAATATCCATCCATCAGTCTATATAAAATTGTTATTCAAATATTATCTTTAATAATTATTTGTCTTATGAGAAAGTTGGACATGCATGCTAGAGCAATAAGATCTCTTTATTGATTGCCGCCATTTTGATTTGCACAAAGGTTTCTAGGAAAAATATTGGTGAAATAAGTAAATGTAGTAGAGATATAGAAAATGCACTCCGCCACAATTCCAAAATCGTTTCTAAAAATAGCGTAAAAGACTACAGTGAAATTGGCTGATTTTATGTGATTATCCAATTTCCAATCAATGTCAACTGATCTTTTAATATTTTATGTTATAAATTTTCCATTTTAACTCATACCAACACCTGATTTGAACCATCCTAACGAACACCACGAGCAAGTGACTTTTTCTGAAGAATCGTTGATGGATAGAAAGTCAGTCTTTCTTAAAAAAGTAACTTTTTGAACGCTAGACATATCAGAACGCCATATGCAAGATGTTAGAATAATATTCCATTATCGCTGAAAACATTTTTGTCACTCTACATCCATTGGCATTTACAATGATATTTTTTAATCAACGTAACATTTTCATCACCGCAAACGCGAAAGTTCGAGTTCAACATATTTGTTAAAAACGCAAGATTGAGTTTACAGTCTGACTTCATTGTCAGATTTTTCTTAAAAGTCACAAAATACTTTCTAAAATCCGGCTCATGCAAATTTCTTCTAAATAAGCGCTCTTTTGGGGAAGATCTTTTACTGGACATTTCCAATAGATTTTAACACGATAAGCCTACAATTTCCAACTGCGAACGTACGTGCTTACTCTGGACGTGAACTAGTGAGGAAGCATGTATACATGAACGTACACCCGCTGCAGGCCAGGCGTACTGAGTGAGCATTGACACGCATATATGAGTGTACACGCACTGCAGGTCAGGCGTACTGAGTGCCGCATTGACAATAATAGGCACTGCATTCCGTGCGCCAAATAGTAGTGCGTATTTCTTAAATGTTGGGATGCCCCAGAGCATCAATTTCAAGGATTGTTATACTCATCTGTTTCACGTATAAGCGCAGGCACTCGATTACGAATATAGGCGTAGCTTCGAATGCAGGGTCGGCGCCTAAATACGGGCATAGACCGTTAAAATAAAACGCTGCATTTATCAGTGATGGAATATGGAATTTTTTAAGAAATGGTGATGCTTAAAAAATCTTTGAAGGATTTACATTTTTGATCCTTCAATGATTTACCCTTTTGTGAAAGACTAGTTTAATATTTTCACTCAGTTATCAATTAGTTAGCAAGCTTGCATTTTGATGTCGGATATCGCTTCAATCGTTGCCAATCAATATATTCACGAAGGTGTGAAAAGGTAAATAATTATGTGAGCCGAAGAGCCGTCACTTCGGAGTATCGGCCCTTGAGACTATGGAACCAACCTCCAACTACTTTTTTGCTTTTTGTGTCACTAAATGATACGCCTCGATTTCGAAGAAATGTTTTGAGCCCAAAGAAATTGAATAAGTTTAGCTTATTCAAGAAGCCGTCGTCTGCCAATGCGCTATTCCCACAGTGAACTCCAAATTTATATATTCATACTGCCTCGCGTTCAGTAGCGCTAGGACCTCGCTAAAAACAAGACTTCGCGAGATTACGTGAGATATTGCCGTCTATTTTAAGTGAGATCCCGTGACTTTGGCTACATTTTAGCTAGGTCCTAGCGTAGGCCCTAGCGTTACTGAACGCACGCCTGCTTTGCGTGACCGGTGGCGCCACCGTAGCGATTGATTTATGAACTGCTATGCAACAATAAGGTCTATGATATCGGCAGAATGGTGAATGTTGGCCAATTCCCCTTTTGTCCACTGACGTCACAAGCATACTGGCGCCCCCAGTGGAGGCCCTGAGAACTCGTAAACAAGCATGTTGGCGACTGTGGTTAAAGTGTTTTTTTATGATTTTTCCAGAGTCGCTATGTTTTAGTGTGTTTTTTAAATAATGTCGCATGTCATACTTCTCAGAAAATCAATATTGTTCCAATAATTTAAGAAAATTGGAATATTCATTCTAGCGATCCTGCAACACGATCCAACTGTTCTTCTGTGTTACCATAGATTATAGACAACTATAGTCTATGGTGTTACACACGCCGGCAAAGCCAAAGTTTTATCCCCACGCGAAATAGCCTCGTTTACGCTCGACTAAAAAGGAATCTTTCAATCATAATTAATTGGTACTATACACCATTCATTATTATAAACCATGCATTATGTTTTTAGAAAAAAGCGATACTCAACGTCCCACAATAAATACAAGTCTGCTTGGCTCGGCTGTTGCTAGGCTGGATACTACCGGGTTCATGAACTCGGTTTATTTACGAGTTCTCAGGGCCTCCACTGGGGGCGCAAGTATGCTTGTGACGTCAGTGGACAAAAGGGGAATTGGCCAACATTCACCATTCTGCATGATATCGTGACTGATGGTGTATCAGCCTCCCGTTCAGTAACGCTAGGACCTCGCTAAAAAGCAAGACTTCGCGACATTACGTGAGATATTGCCGTGTATTTTAAATTAGAACAAGTGACAATGACTAGGTTTTAGCTAGGTCCTAGCGTAGGTCCTAGCGTCTACTGAACGCACGCCTGTGGTTACACATGTACCACGCATATACATGTACCCTCTCGTTACGTTATGCAACATATATACCTTCTCGTTGCTTGCTGTTGACTCACGCTATTTACAAATCCAGTTTAACGTAAGGAACCTTTTTAGTTTAAATCTCGATCATTTTCGCAAACTTTACTGAAAATATGTGTTAAAGGCACTTGCCTACACTACGTACGTGTAAGTCAACGAATAGGTTATTTGTAGACTGTAGCCTGAACAGTTTGTAGACCCTAGCCTCAACAGTTTGTAGACTAGCCTGAACAGTTTGTAGACCGTAGCCTCAATAGTTTGTAGACAGTGGCCTCAACAGTTTGTAGACCGTAGCCTTAATAGTTTGTAGACAGTAGCCTCAATAGTTTGTAGACCGTAGCCTCAATAGTTTGTAGACAGTAGCCTCAATAGTTTGTAGATAGTAGCCTCAACACTTTGTAGACTGTAGCCTCAATAGTTCGTAGACAGAAGCCTCAACAGTTTGTAGACCGTATAGCCTCAACAGGCCTCAATAGTTTGTAGACCGTAGCCTAAACAGTTTGTAGACCGTAGCCACAACAATTTGCAAGCAGTAGCCTCAGTAGTTTGTAGACAGTAGCCTCAACAGTTTGTAGACCGTAACCTCAACAGTTTAAGCCATGACTCTGCAATCAAAGATACTAAAGGTACGACTAATAAATGACTAGCTTGTATTCTGTTCACGATATGCAAACGTTCACCCCCCCTCCCCCAGAAAGATGGTGCATGTAGAATTTGTGTTCGTTCGTAACGTACACTAAGCGTCCCCCCTTAGAGAGACGATGTATATAGGCATTGGGTGTCTTCGTCTTGTAAGCTGTTCTAGCACCAGTTGAGTCGTCATCAATTTTTTACTAAGTTCTTGTAATTGACGTACCACGACAAAAATTGATTTGTTTCGGATTTCCTTTATTCAAATCTTAACTTTTTATTAAACTTTTTTTATTTTTGATATGATACATGCACCCAAATGAACAAGCATTGACTCCGCTTTTGTATCGCTCCCAAATATCTTGTTCGTTCTCGCGGCGTCCTCTCGTTTCCACCTCACTCGTTGATCACGTGTCATTGTAAAGGCACATAACAAAGAACTCGAACGTTTCCAAAATTGAAATTTACGAAATTCACAATAACCAAACAATCGGTGCCATGCTTCGAAAAACTCTTTGACTGGAACCCTTTGCAGTAACCCCTCAAGGAAAATATTGGTCCAAAGTATATGTATCGTCTTTTCAAGGCAAATGTGACAGTAATGCAACTGACAATTGGTCCAGTTCAACTGGCTAAAAAAACAAAAACAAATTAGCTAAAGTGGTGCTTACAGAACGATTGTAATTTAACCGTTAAGATCTGTGTCATGCAGGGTAACCTCTTGTGAACTCTTTAACGGTAGCATATTAGAACAGTGTTTAAGCTGAATAGGGGTAGTTACGTTATCAATGTATTTGTACTGCTGCAGTAGTGCGCCCTCTGGTGCAGAGTTCGTTAAAAACGATGACATTGATTCTTAGATAGGCCTAACTTCTTTCTGCATTCTCGTATTGTCTAAAAAAATTCCTTGTGTGCGGATCGCAACTGTGCAGTACCACCCCGAGCGAGATCGTTAAAAGAAGAAGCGACAGAAAAATCGTTTTAAAAATTATATTAGACCGCAGGACTTCGAACGTATACTAGGTCTACATCGAAGGCAATATATGTTAATAGGCCAAAAGCGGGTTTAACTTAACTTGGGTATTGAATCGTCTCTATACCACATTTTATATTGCTTCTTTGGCAAACAAGGTGAAATTTCCATTTCCGTACATATAAATATAAGTATACCCAGTCTCAATATTACATTTCTACTTCATTAAGAAATGGGTCTCAACCATGATTATATTGTTTGAGACAATAAACGGCATGGTAAGTCTGCATGGTAAGTCTGCATGGTAAGTCTGCATGGTAAGTCTGCTTGGTAAGTCTACATAAAGCCTCGGACAAAGTTGTAGAATAGCGGAAGGTTTTGCAGGCGTATCTTTATATAAATGAAATAACATGCATCATGCGCATACTAGTTGATGGAACCTTTTGTCGCTTCTTCATCTTATTGTAATACAATTTCACTTGAGCAATTTCAGTTACGGTGACGTGGATAAGTGAATAATACTTCGTTATTCAATACAAGCGAGTGCGAGTGCAAATGATTGTATGAAAGTCCTTTCCCTTCCCCTGTTTTCTATCCCTCTTTTTCTAATGGCTGAATTTCGAAACAATAGCGCCATATCGAAATGCACAATCCGGCAAGACGGCGATCAGATCTTTGGCGCAAAGGCGGTCAAGAAAAGTTTCAACTTAGTATGACGAGCTTTTTAATACCTTTCCTGCGTTCATAAAGCCGGTAAGTTTCAACCGCTGTGCGATGGAGTATACTAACAGCTTGCAATAAAGGCAAAACTGTTCAAGAATCCACAATTAAAAGGAAGACATTATGTTCCACAAGGTTCATCCACAGAAGGACATCATGTTCCACAAGGTTCATCCACAGAAGGACATCATGTTCCACAAGGTTCCCACTGCGAACTCCATTCCGCGCTCTGCGAAATCAGGGCTGCGACTGATAAAGCGGGAGAATTTCGATTCCAGCAATGTCAAAGAGCAAAAATTAATTAATTGTCTTCAATAAACAATAGGGACTGACAGTGGAAATTTTCTTCTGTTTTTAGGTTAATGAACCACTGCAGAATTTCCGAACACCAAATCCGATGTGGGATCAAGCGGAAGCTGCTTTCATGCTCACATCACTCAACATGAAACTTCCGCTATTCGATTTTCGTTTTTGGTCCGCTGAAAAGCGTGAAATGCAGATTAACTCTTTCTCTGTGATCGTGGGTCAAGAAGGTACCGGTGTGAATATAAATGCAAACAGTGAAGAGATTCCAGGGCCGTTGTTTGTATACCCTGGATTATTGGGCACTTTGTTGAAAGTCGTTCTAAGTTTATCACGCTGTTGATGTAGGATTTGCTAGGGAACACTCAGTTTCGTCTGAAAATTTTGTTTTGGGTCACAACGTGTGTGAGAATCTCAAGCATGGAATATATGTATAGTTTATTGTTGTTTAAGGTTATTTCAAACTTCATTTAGTGGCCTCCATTCTAACTGGTTTATAAAAATAGGCTTTGTCAACTAGTATAAAGTATATATTTTCTGAAAGAAAAGATCACGAAACATAAAAATATGTTTTATACTTATGTGGCATTATTATTATTACGTTAACACCTTTTAAAATCAAAATTCCATGTTTAAGAAAGAAAATAACCCCTCCGTCGATTTTAGTGAAAGCTTTTTAAATTAAAACTTTACCAGTTACCTCAAAAACGCTTTCAGGTTTTTTCGATTAGCTCTTCGATTGATTTCTATGACAAATCAACTCTCAAAACGTAAGGTATTTTTGTAAAAATTGAAGTCGTACCCGTCTTTGTTACATTGCGAGNTGTGAATATAAATGCAAACAGTGAAGAGATTCCAGGGCCGTTGTTTGTATACCCTGGATTATTGGGCACTTTGTTGAAAGTCGTTCTAAGTTTATCACGCTGTTGATGTAGGATTTGCTAGGGAACACTCAGTTTCGTCTGAAAATTTTGTTTTGGGTCACAACGTGTGTGAGAATCTCAAGCATGGAATATATGTATAGTTTATTGTTGTTTAAGGTTATTTCAAACTTCATTTAGTGGCCTCCATTCTAACTGGTTTATAAAAATAGGCTTTGTCAACTAGTATAAAGTATATATTTTCTGAAAGAAAAGATCACGAAACATAAAAATATGTTTTATACTTATGTGGCATTATTATTATTACGTTAACACCTTTATAAAATCAAAATTCCATGTTTAAGAAAGAAAATAACCCCTCCGTCGATTTTAATGAAACCTTTTTGAATTAAAACTTTACCAGTTAGCTCAAGAACGTTTTCAGTTTTTTTCGATTAGCTTTTCGATTGATTTCTATGGCAAATCAACTCGCAAAACGTAAGGTATTTTTGTAAAAATTGAAGTCGTATCCGTCTTTGTTACATTGCGAGGATACATGTACTCTACTAAACACTGACTTTAAATGAATGAGTCCCACTGGGCCACACTGCTAGACCCTTGAGTCAGGTTTCTAGCTCCTCAGCTCGGTTTTGAACTACAGATTAATAAAGCACGAAAATAGTTCCAGGTGATCAGTACAATGTACCCATGCGCGGCCTGCGCACGCCTGGTATAACGTGTACTAGACCGCTTGCAATTATTTTCATAATGTTTCGTTATAGACGCCAAAAATCAACTTCGACGACGTACATTTTCCTCGATGCAGATCTGTAGCGACCTTAACCGTTGTACGATTTTTTCAAATTTAAACGGAAGGTCGTTTGCCAGCTACTTATTTTGCCTTACGAGCAAAGATATTGTCAAGGTTAAAAGCTGTTAGAATAAACGTTGATAAATAATTAGCAGAGATAGTTCCATTTAAGTTGCACAAAAATTATGCATTTGTACTTTTAAACTTGTTGACATGTATTTTTGACGTCAAGATCTATTTTAGATGACATTTACTACTTTGGTTCTGGGATCAAACTCAAAAGATTCCAGAAATTCTGAGAGCAAATGGTAACAGCAAATGACATGATTAGATCATATCATGTGGTTTTTAATAGCCAATCGTTAAGTAAGTACATTGTTATGATTTGGTTAGAAGTCTTGAAAATACTTGCAACAGTGTACAGAGGAAATTGTACAACAGATTCATCTCGTGGAAGATTTTAAAGTGGATCTTGGCAAGGGCAAGGGTTGACGAACAGGAAGTTACCGTAACTAAGAGCTTGACACTTGCATCGTGAGTAGTAAGATACTGCCTACAAGTGTTTTTTCACGAGGGACAGTCTCCAGCAAGAGGAATTATGAGTAGAAGATATTTTCTGCAAGTGTTGCGTCACGAGAGGCTGTGACCAGCACGAGGAATCGTGTGTAGAAGATATTGCCTGCATGTGTTACGTCACAGAGCACTATGACCAGCAAGTGCACTGTCGCAGTACAGTGTGTGTAGTTCCAACATTCAACAACAGGACTGTCATCCAACAACTGCTTGGATATCTGATTAGACGTTTGTTTATTTACAGTCAATTGTTAGTCAACTTAACTAACAACATTTTTCACTTATTTCAATCGGTGGTTATCATACAATAAATTAATTACTGGATTTAATCATTCTCTCTCCATCCACGCACAAATCTCAATGCATTGATAACTTTTAAACAAACCCACTGTCAATTTCAGACAAAATCAAACAAAATCAAACCAATTTTCTCAAACATACATGTCATGACAGGTAGGTTAAGTGCCATATCACCGGGATTCAGTGTCTGTGACAACTGACAAAATACGGACAACTGTGCGGAAATGCGCATATATGAAACAAATCAACGTTACTTTAGCTATGATTGTCTGATATCCATAAGCTGCTGCAATGGTCGTACTGTAAAACATTACCGCCGAGAAAGAATAATGTCTGAAGATTTGTTTTCATATTTGTGTCATAAATATCCGTAGAAAACTGGTTAAATTCTATCGCTGGGATCACAACTGAGTGTTCGTGAATATTAACAACCCTGCCAGCGCCAAAGCGCCACCTTAGTTCAGTATGATCTCAGTGGGATGCTTCAAGCAATGTTTCAAACAATGTGACAGACGTATAACTGTTTTATAGTTGTTTAATGTGAGACACTTTCCTCCGATCAATAATCGGCAATTCGTATTCCTTCCGGAGGCAGAACTTAAGCTATAACGATCGGCGAGCTCTTCTCAAGTCTAGAAATCAATTCTAATAACGAGAATAACAACCGGAGGTTGTGTAAATCAAAAGTTATGGCTGACAGAAAGCGAAGGATCATTGCATCTTTGTAATGTGAACCTTTTGGAGTTCGGCTTCAACATACTAATGTCACCCAACGCACGTATTGAGGCCCATGCGCGTACATTCGAGAGAAATGCATTTCTTTCTCAAGAAATTGCTCAAACGCTTTGCATATAAGTGCAAGCGCCCTAGTTTCCCTATAGGTGCAGATGAGAGTCCTGTGTACAGGCACACAGCACGCTGTTGATGCCCGCAAACGCCCGTGTGAAAAAATCTTGTAACTTGGTTTGTCAAAGTATTTCTTCCATGTACCTTATAATTCAGAAAAATCACATTCTGTAACTAGATTTACGTCTGAACTTTTGCGTATAGCAGTCCAGCTCATTGGAAAATCTCTTGTATCCGGAGTATCATTTTCAAATAATTATGATTTTTTTGAAATTGCTCGAGTAAAGGCGCATGCACCGAGTTCCAGATATTGGAGCAGCACATGGGCCTAATTACGCCTTTGATAGGATCCTAAATCATGCAGGCGTAAATAACCGAGAAGGGAAATACTTGTGTCCTCATAGCCATCTGGCTGACATGTGCACGTGTTTGGCAGACGTTTACAGAAAATTGCCTTTTAATTGCATTCAAGTCCACGGGGTGTCATTTAAGCGAGTTGAAATTGTGTGCGCTTAGTTTTTTGTTTACTGATTAATGATGTAATCTGAAGGAGCTCATCGTTACATGTAGTTCTCTCCCCGCGCATGCGCAGCCTACCCTAGAACAACTTGTATTAGTGAAACTTACCCCATTTCAACATTTTCAACATCTCTCTTTGTCGTGCTTTATGGACAGCGTTCTTTGCAATCTGCACCAGCCACCACTTTCAAAGTAATTTTTTACTCAAAGTCCCATATATCGTGCAAAAACAAAGACAAGCAAATAATAATAATAATAATAACAATAATAATAATAATAAATTTTGTAATTTATTCGCCTTTCAGAAAATATATGCTTTGTAGGAGTTAGAGCTAACGGAATTTAAGGTATTTGCACATATGTACAAGTTGGTAAACAAGGTTTACAGTCATAGGCGGATTTAGGGGGGGGCCCAGGGGGCCCGGCCCCCCCCCCCC
>NMRA01000287.1:66226-102752 GCA_002633005.1 Phoronis australis | reverse complement strand
CCTCCCCCCATTCGGTGCTATGCTCATCTACAATCGTGGTTCAGTTTGCGCAAATGCTTCCAGCCGGACAAAATGTTGCCCCCCCCCCCTTGTGATATCCTAGATCCGCCACTGACAGTTAACTTAATATGAATACTGAAGAAGTGTATTTAGTTCCGGTAGAACTGAAATAACAACAATGGAGAAGGCCGACAAGTTTAAAAGGATACCAAACCCGTTTTGGCCTATGAACAGACATTGAAAACGACTTTCCCATCTAACACCCTGAAATAAAATAATGCTCGAGAATTCTCGGCAATCCTCAAACTTTTGGAGAAAAAAATTGAAAACTCATTTCGAAGTCTTTAACGGGCAAGCGTGACCAACGCTTTTAGCGAATTACACGGCAACTGAGGGGGAAGGCCACAAACTGTCGGGGCAGACCACCAAGTGTGGGGAAGACCACCAACTGTGGGGGAAGGCCACCAACTGTGGGGGAAGACCACCAACTGTGACAGAGGAATATAAGTTTTTTTCAGCTGATTCCTGCTTCTAGCTATCTCGATTGACGTCACACTGATGCATTAGCAAGTGACAGAACGAAGATTAGACAAGGTTTAGAGTCCTTTTAAGTACAGGCACGAGGAGTATTCCACACATATAACTCCATTCAGCAGGGCAACTTCATATTTAAAGAAATTTGGAAACCCTGTGCCTCAACGTCTCCCATATCCTCTCTCACAGCGTCATCTATATGAGAAGGTGGCCTTGTGAAATGCGACACGCGGAATTCTGGGAGTGGCATCAGAGTGCATGTTTTGGTTTAGGCGTTTGTTGCATGAAACAGTCCCATATAGGAACTCGACAAAGTTTCCTAATCTTCTGCGCACTGGGGTCGTTAGTTTGCTCACAAATGTTATGTTATCCTCTCACTTTATCTTTATCATGAGATCCTCTTTTACTCATATTTTTTCTATGAAAAATGAGCCTTTATTTCAATAAGAATAAATGGGATTTCAATCTTTAACTTGGGGAAATTGCATGAAAGATCTCTGTTTATTTTCAAGTATAGTGATTCGTTCAGTTGCTTTGTTTGACACCTTGCATTGCACATGTAAACACACGATCACGCAGTACACTCTCATTTCTTGCAATTACTATATGCAACATGATCATTCAAGTAGGCCAACTTTTGTTCCAAGGGGTAAACTACTCTCTCCGAGGTGTTTGTAAATAAACATTTATTTATAAACAGGTCACGTGTTTAACTTCTTAGGCTAAAACATTCAAGGAATTTTATTTTTAAAAGTATTATAATAATATTAAAATATGTTAATGCAAAGAAGTGATGGTAAACGTTGGATGGATGCCAATAACACGTGTTATAACAGCTATGGAAAGTTTTGAGACATCCACTTGAGTTACAAAATACAGAAAAATTGAGTCAAATTCAGGAATTTGCTTATTTGAGTTAGCGACGTTGCCTCTGTCTCTCACGGACTTCAGCTTAGCAATTGTTGTTCTTGTTTTTCTGGCCAATAGGTAACGTTTTAACCAAACGTCGAGGCATCGAGGTCAGGACACTATCCCATAAGTTTGACAGATGGAATCTTGATCCACTTTCTTTATTCAGAGAGGGACTTGATGCGTTCGTAGAGGGCTTCTTTAAACTTTTTAAACAGTTGTAATTAAAATTACAACTGTTTCAAAAGTTAAAACATTTGTGTGATTTATAACTTTACTCGAAATTTTGAGGTCGTTTGAATAATAAATGTCACAATTATACACTTTCATGATATACAAATAGGAACATTTCCTGCTGACAGCGTACAATGCACATTTCTTCCAGTCTCTAAACAAACCATGATTACAGAATCAATTGATCTTTGAGCCCGCAATCGGACAAGTGAGCAAACTCACTTCCAGTCCACATAGACATTCATAAAATATTCTTAGATCAACAAGTTACATGCCAAGCGTTACCCACCACTGTGTCACCTAATCTGGTAAGTAATTTTTATTTGATAAAATTCATCATTGGTGATCCAGTCACAGTTTCATACAGACCAATCTGACCGTACTTTTAATAATCAGCTCCTACTCAAGTAACTGTTTCATATATCTATGTAACTGTGCTGCCCAGGTCATAAACGAATGTGCTACAAAAACTGAGTTTCAGCGAGTCGCGAACGGGGAATAGCGTTTCACTCGGCGTCTCTGTCTCTGACAACAGGCCGAGACTTATCGCCTTGTCGCCTCAGTGTCCACGGAGCTTTGGTTCTGATTAGAACAAGTTATAAGGTGAAACCTAAATTGGTATTTATGCGCTCATTCTTCAGTATACATTTTCAAATTTCTCAAGTTTCTCTTTGTAACTGCATTTCAAAACTCAAGGCTATGACTGATTGTACTTATAAAATGATTGTCGTATGAAACGCCGGTTTCATGTATCACTTTTGATCGGTATCTTTACTATCGTATATAAGACATGTTACTTGCCAGTTCCAGGGTGTTGTCTACGTCGATCTAAATGAATCTCAGGGCATTTCAACAATACTGCATTATCAAATTATTGTAGTCAATTATTATTCCCAAAATGACCAGTTAAGTGTTCCTCGCAGGGCTGGATATCTGTTTGTGAGCCTAGACTGCTGTTGAACATATACCTCTGCGAAGTAGTAGGCTAGACGACACGATACGACTACACAAGTGGGGTAGGTTGTAAACGTGAACGTCGAAGATTAGACTTTTTGTTGTTGCAAAAAAATGTAAGTGAAAGCCTCAATTAAAACGGAGAAAATATAGCAGACTTCTGGCTGGAGCTTAGCTCTTTTCTGTTTCTCTCCTCAACAAAGATGGCGTAGCGGATGTGAGTGGTTGATGTGGTTTAGAACCAAGAGATACATCCAGGAGAATGGGTATCAGTGACGGTATATAATTGTAACGGGAATCGGTGGAGCTACCAGCACCGATCTACTTAGTACATGAAATGTCGACTGTTCGTGGCCGATAAAAATATTTGCAGCATTGTGTACTTTTTCACTCGTTCGAATCGCATACGAGAAAACCATGGTGACAGCTTTTGGAGAGAGGAGCAAGAGAGTAGAAGAAAAGAAGAAAAATATTCTGAGTTTATTATGATCTAAAAATGAAATACAAATCTACAAATTTAGAACTCATCACTAACTTCTGTCGACATCTCAGCCGAAAACGTTAAAGTCCAAATTAAAAAAGGCCCAAACAGTTAGTTTGTGTTGGTTGGGATTCCCTGTGGATAGAATCGAGATCCGGCAGAAACCGAAGTTTGAGCGTGTGGGGCCCATTTTTATAGGCATGTTCGCACCGCGAATGTTCCCGAATTACGCTAAAATAGGGGTCTCAAGTTAAATGTAAAAACCAATAAAAACACGACTAAACATTTCGTCGTCAGAAGTACCAAATAACGAATTGGCCATCTTACACCTATTTAAAACATGCGCGCACCCAGCCTTCAATATGGGGGGTTCGGATTCCTGACGTTGTGGACCTTTTGCTAACAAAAAACGGGCGGACTAAAAAAAACGGGAGCACCACTGTGAAGTGTGCGTTTGCGATTATTTAGTGAACTTTTGTACCATTTTCTCGGACTTTTTGTCTCTCGGGGGCGGACCTTTTTGCCCACTTCGTATTAACTGACGACTCGACTTAACTCACGACTCCATCAATAGACGGCGCTACCATCACACAATAAAGGACAGCAATTTTTAAGTTTCAATATTTTTATATTTTTTAAAATCAGCTAAAGTGAAGACTTTATACCCCAATTCACCTTGTTTATTCCGAGAGGGGCACTCGGTGTGCTCATGGAGAGCTTTGACACACTTTCTGAACCAATCTTTCTCACAGTCTAAGATAGTGACATCATCAGTATCAACAATCATGTCCAGTGGCGCATGAGTGACTACAAATAGTCGAGTCATACGTGTCCCCGCCCTCAGGGCGCCAATGTTGTGACATGTGCATTTTTCAGTAAGGACTGTCTATTACATAGCTGTGTGAACACTGGGGGTCCTTGTGCTGAACACCATAGACTACAAGTGATTCATTACTGACGTGCCCGAGTGGTGTCAAATCAGATGTTGACAGGCAACGTCAGCCCCGGCTGCAGTTACTGCGTCTTCCGCTGTCACGGGGAGGGTCTGGGGAGGGGATTAATGCACCTGCATATCCCCAATAATCCTGTCCATGATAGGTATTACAGGTATTATTACGCTTAGGAGCCTTGTCCTTGACATTAACCTGTTGGCCGCACAGATAATTAAACGTGGATGATAGAAATATGAAACTGTTTAAATGTCCTCTTGAAGTCAGACAGTCCCTGAACGTAGAGAATCACAACACGATTAAGGGGATTCACAGTTCTCAGTGGTGGACGCCTGACTGCTGTTGATGGGGGGTCAAAGGGGCGCATCGAGCGCCCCTCTCTGAATAACAAAATGGATCAAGATTTCATATGAGATAGTGTCCTGACCTCGATATCGCGTCGTCTGGTTAAAACGTTACCTACTGGCCGGAACTATAGTAACACCACTAGCCAAGCTGAAATCCGTGAGAGACGGACGCAACGTCGCTAACTCAAGTAAGCAACTTCCAGTATTTGACTGTATTTTATTACCTCAACTGGAACTACAATGCTTTCATCAAGAAGTTATGGTAAAATATTATAATTTGTAAAATGTGTTAACTTGGTTACCATTAATTTTTTATATAAGATAGGACTGTTAATTGATATAAAACGGTATCAAAGCTGAGAGAGATGATATGGTCCCTTTAGCATTCGCTTCAGTCTCAAAAATACAGGTTATCTCGGTTGATACCATTGATGACTGTTGGAAAACAATTGGTCACTGGTTACAAGCTGGGTTTACTAATGACGAGGTAAGTGAGTAATATTTACAACGGGGGACCATTCTGCCACAATATTGACTACTTTGTGTCAAACTTTATAAAATATCTTCTTACTAGTATAATTTTTGAAATACAAGTTACGCGAGGTACAGATAAACTGTTATGGTATACCTGCGTGTCCACGGTGACTGCAGTGCGTCCAAAGGTCTGAAGTTGTGCTGTTCATATCGTTGGCCAAATGGGTGAACGTTACGCCGTTAAATTATGTACGCAAAGAGGCGTAAAGTAATCATTTGCGGCGTAAAGTAATTATCTATGCCGCAAAGTAATTATGTGAGGCGTAAAGTAATTATTTGTGGCGCAATCGCTTTACGCCACAAATAATTACTGTGCGCACAAATAATTACTTTATGCATCTAAATACGACTCTAATAAGAATTAAGTTATGCACGTAATTTAAAGGCGTAGTCATTCATACATTTGGTCAACGATAAGTTCAATCCTGACGCAAGAATTTTGTCAGTAAATTTAGTGTAGTCACGTGGCCACGTGCATAGCTTACAGTGAGTGGCGATATCTATCAAGTCTTGCGTGGTCTTGCATTTTCGGGGAACTTCTCGCGCCTACGGAATGCATGCCTGATCTCGTCGAACTGCACTCCTTGTTCAACGTTACAAACATTCAAAAGTGTCCCAGGAGCCATATATGATAAACGTAAACATCGAATGGCCATTATGCTTAATAATGAGCCGTATATTTACAAAACATCAATAAAAATTGCGGCGCAAGCCATGATGTAGTTATGCTGTAGCGCAGAAGACAACCGTATCAACGAGGGCAATGTCTATTAGAGGGAATGTGCCCTATTAAATGTAGATAAGCCGCCATAAATTGTCGAAATTTTACGTTTCTGTAAAATATCAAGCGGAAGTGAAGCCCTAGAATAACGCAAAGTATCTCGAGCATTTTGTACCTTTTGTTTAAAGAGGCATTGAACGCAGAAGCTCGTCCAAATATATTTCAAATAATTTCTGACGAAATTACCATCTCACAACGTCTACTACGGAGTTATTCACTTTCCCCTGTAAGGCAAATTCCAGAAAACCACAAAATTCACGATTTTTGAAATACACGCGTAACAAAAACTCTCCAGGCAACAGTTTCTAATCTTACTCCCACTTGAGACAAATGGATAGTAACGACAAATTATCATGCGTGATCGTATTCCGAGGACGATAGCACAGTATAAGGCAAGCCAGTGAAACAAACAATTTTCCAATGATACGTGTAATTGCAAGTGCATTTTAGATCGATTTTGAACACTACAATACCTTTATAACTAATTTTAATCAGTTAGATCTTCCATCAATTGCCTCTTAATCGGACTGGCTACTCCTTGAAGTCGCCACTGTTTTTTTCATCAAACGTCACAGATCCCATTTTCCATATAAGGGCTACGTCTATGTCTTGCCATACCAAATAAGAGACGTGTTTCGCCTTATGGAAGAAAAATCGACGAAGTGACGAGTACTGAGACAGATCGTTTTTTTGATATTTGAAATTACTAGAAAAATGGTTTAACATCAACAGAAATTCAAAATCTTTACAAACAAACCGATGAGCAGGTTGAATTCTTTTTAGTTGCAGAGAACCATGACGTAGATCCTCGAGGAATTATCATTGTCAAGGCTAACGCAGTCTCTTTGGGTTATTAGGAACCCTTTGACGTCAACACGCCAATTGTTAACTGCTTTTCTGGAACCGCTAATATTCTAAAAATAAGCTCCAAATCTTGCACGCTGGCTTTAAGTAGACCCCAGTCATCCGAACTCAAAGGTCTTCGGGAAACCTTCCATCTCAATGTTGTCTTTTTTCATTCTGTCTGCACACGCGTACGTATTTCACAAAACAAATGATTTTGTTATTTTTAGCTCTGGCCATAGTTAACAATTTCAAGAACTCTACCTCAACCGATGATGTCCCTTCCACCGGACATTATTTATTTTACGGCCAAAAACGCAATTTTGAGATTTATTTTTGTACGGGATAGACGTCTTGAATTTATCGGCTTTGACCAGAACTGCTTCAAACCCAATCCGTTCCGTTTCTGTGCTTTTATTTCAAATCAGTACACTTGAAGGTCATTCGGTACATTTCAAAAGTGCTTTTTTGTTCAGAACGTACATCCAAACTCCCCAGAAGTTCTATTTACCAAAATTTCTCCAGTCATATCGTGCAAATGTGAGACCTTAACCAATGGTTCACTTTGAAGTCACTCTTGCTGAAGTTAGAAACGGATTTGCGTATCACAGACAAGGCAAGGGTTAGCATAGTTGTTGTGATCTGTGAACCAAATTATCACGTGATGCAGCAACTTGAGGAAACTAGTGTTCCTAATCAAAAGTGATAGCGAAAGTATTTAGCAACTGATCTAGTTACAACATTCGTTGTTTTGGATGATCTCTTGAGTAAGATTCAAAAAAACGGGCAAGTTGCTGCTGATGGTTCACGATTCAGAACATCAACTGCAGCAGTTCAAACAACTTGCAGTTAGGTTAGTTGAGTTCAAAAAAATCAAAAAAGGTCGCAAATGAACACATGTAGTACACATGCGTCTGAAGTTTAGCTAAAATGGTAAAGGAGCTCTGAATGCTGGTTTGTGGGGGGTTTCCACAAGAAGGTTCATTACTTTCGGACTCATCAGAGTCGGGAGCGACCTGTTCCATTCAGGCTCAGTTTTATTTAATTTCCCTCAGTGTCGCACAGTGTTCGAACTTTAGCAAATTGTTGTACTGGCCTGGTTTTCTATTTTCACACTGCCCATCTAAAATACCACAAACTAATGAACTAATAAATCTTTACGCTTTTTGGGGATTCGATTATTTGGGTCGAAGAATCTAACGCAATTTCATTGTTACAGCAGGGTTATGGGCATCTTGATTTCTGTGGTAAGATTGGTTAAACCACGAGTGTGGACGTTTGACGACTGGATCTCCCTGGTGCGTTGATAACAAAATGTATGAGTATTGCCACAGAGCAACGTCACAGCAGAAGTGACCTTGAACTTAACCTGGCTATTTCGGGTATACGACTCAAACAGGTAGACAGTGAAAAGTTACTGGTGTCACTGTTTACAAGAACCGCAGCTGGTCTAGTCCTATTAGTGGGAATGTGTCCAAAATTAGACAACGTCTTGGTCTTCTCCAGCGTATATCACCATTCTTCCCAAAGAAGCGCGTTTGAAATATTTCAGCTCTTGTGTATTTCCTCTCTTCATTTATTGTAGTACGGTGTGGTCAGGATGCAATGCAAAATTGGTTTCCTCTCTATTGAAGGCTCACAAGAAGGCGGCCAGACTTGTTCTAGGTGTGCCTTTTGACACTCCATCAACTCCTATGTTTAACAGACTGGGGTGGCTCCCTGTTGACGAATATTTTATATAATTATAGAAGTTTGTGCCTGATCCATAAGTGTTTTCACAATAATCAGTACCAACTTATTTATCTCGTAGCCTATTACTTGTTCGAAATAGCCACCAAGTTAGGACAAGATTTTCTTCCTCAATTTTGTTGTGTCTAGACAGAGAACGTCGTTTTACAATAAGTCCCTTTGATTCAGGCCATTCAACAGTTTAACGACGTGCCATATAGTCTAAAGGAGGCTGATGGTTGTGATGACGTCAGACACAAACTCATCAGTTACCTTTGGACGTGGTCATCATAGCTCATTTTGTCTCTCCCTTCGTCCCTTCATTGTAGCAATTGTAGATACCATATGAAAGTTTTAAAGTTTTTATTTAATTTATTTAATCAATTTATTTATTTTTAATTCAGTTTGTAAATTCAATTTGTAAAACATTTATTTTAATTAAATGTAACTTAATTTTATCTATTGATCAATCTTGTTTTATTTGATTTATTATTGCTGTGAGAAGACCATGCCTTTAGCTGAAGCATGTTTTTAATGTCAATTGTACTTCGTCCTCAGTAAATAAAGTTTATTACCACCACCGCCACGTGAACAGTCTGTGTGAAATATTTAAAAATCTGCCGAAAAAATATAAGAAATTTAAGAATTCGAAGCGTATGGAATAAATACAAAACGTACCGCGGTTGAATTCAGTCTTTCGAGGCCAACTGCTTGCCGACGTTTCCAAAAAGTATCTGGATGCACAGCTGTCAAGGCGTTTCTCACAACATCCTTTAACAGTTTTAAAACCCTTTTGAAACTACACTCGCTATCCATTTTAGGAAGCCCGGTGAAAACGTTGAGCCAAATATTAGATGATTTTAAAATTTTTGAGGACCGTGATGTATTAGCACTTAGCTAAGCATGCATTGTGTATGTTTTCGTTAAATAAACGCAATACTGTTAATGATAATGATAATGACAATGGTACTGGAACTGATAATGATAACAGTAATAGTAATAGTAATAATGATAATGATAATGGTAGCCAAATCCATGCCGTGTCAGCTCGGGGTATTCCTATAGAGGATGTATACAAAAATACTGCAAAAAGGGTGTTTTTACAACAAACAATATAATTCGAAATGGTGCCATTTTCGACAAAATGCTATCTAAAAGGGTGCTTTTTCTGAATTTCTGGAACAGAACTGTGCAAAAATGTGAAGTTTAACACAAAATTACTCTTTAAATGGGTCACTTATTTGTCCTAGCACACTCTCTAAATGGGTAGGTATCCAAATTCTCGGGCGGCAACACTTGTACAAAATACTTAAGCATCCCCGGCCGTGTCAGAAACCACTTGTTCGTGATGGTTTCGTAAAATATAACAATGGTAGATTTCTCGCATGTGCATTCGACATAAAATGTAACAATTACGTAAAATATAACAACTAGTTACATTTTAGGAGAGCCCTTGCAACGTAAACTGTGACAACTTTGTAAAATGTAACAGTTGTTACATTTTACAAAATTGTTACATTTCACAGCGTATAAGAGCACCCCCTGCAGTTTAGTTAGAGAACTCTCCATTCCAACGTTGACTATTCACTTCGTTACTAGCATATCGCCGGGTAAATTCTGAAAAGTGGAAGTCTGAAAGTTATAATTTAATCTTCAAAATTACTACTTCCTTCAAGAATTCATTGAATAGTATTAAACTTCAAAGTTTTTGAAGTCAGCGTAATATCGCTGAGCTCGCAGCTTCTAGTTAAGTACATATCCAAACGCGCACCCAGCCTAAAAATGGGGGTGCTCGAGGACATTTTCATACACAAATTGTGAGGTGGCACCCATTACGGCATCGTAGATCCGCCAATGATTCTGCAGGAAATTCAGGCAACTCTCTCACACACTTTGTCTCCTGTACAGACCCTCTAGATTGCCTCAAACGCTATCTCAGACGTGTGAGAACTGGGAACCAGATTGAGACAAAGTGGACAACGTCAGCCTCTGCGCCTCGTTCCCCAGCCTCAAGATGACGCCCTTCAGCGCCATCTTGAGGCTTGGGGACGAGGCTGTGGGCAAGGTCGGCACCTACTGTGAATTTGGATGTCTTTGTTTTTATTGGTTCTCCGTACCACACAACTCTAGCCCTGGATTGCCAACTCCAGCACGTGAGCTATGTATTCTGTTATTAGAGCTTGCAACTCCGAGATTAGCGGCGAGAGTTTGCACCGAGAATTTCCAGCTGCATGCTTATTTTCCTTTTGTTATTATTACTCATCAAGGGAGATTCTTCAGGTACGGTTCCATACAATCAGCGATTTCTTGACTAAGTAATCAAGAAACCTTACGTATTACACTAGTCATTGTTCCTAAACACTGACCTGTTAAATCGGCCAGATATGTGTTTATTGTACATGTATGTGCTTCAAGCACGCGGCTATTAAACATCACTGCAGAAACGAAACATTTGCTGCGACGCCGCTTGCATGACAAGGCTAACAGTCCGCCATTTTTTCACGGTGTTGTAAAGCTAACCAATTACGTCGACCAATGCTAAAGCGCGTGCGCCACTGCGTAATACCTGCGTGCTGCCTGGGCTAAGCACGCAGGGAACCAGCGAGGCTCATTTAACTGAGTAGTCCATTTCCACGTTCGATGACGTCAGCCTCTGAGTGGTGTAGTGGTAAAGTCGGCGACACGAAACCCTTGAGTCCCGGGTTCGAATCCAGCCTCGGTTTCCCGACAAAATGTTATCTCACTAGTGAGATAACTAAATGGGTTATTAAACGGTTGTGTTTGCCATTTGACGCTAATATTGTGGTATAAAAATATTTTGCACAGAAAGCGTATCATTATATTCAGGCTTTTAACTATAAAACAATTACTTGCTTAAGGAGAACATAATATTGAGTAAAAACACCAAAAGTAAACAAAACAAGAACAAAATCATACGGTAATAGTAAAAGTCACTATGGAATCGGTTTTATTGAACTTTGTGCAAGGTTCGTGAAGTCTTTGGCTTCGGCTACGCTTCCTTTTTTTGGTTTTGCATACCTCGTGGTGTAGCTGCGTACACAGTAGCCCAAGGTAGGTCGCTACTGAGATCACACGCTTCACATCTCGTCTCCACGGAACACGCTCCACTTCAGCTCCACTGAAATGGGTCAAAATGATGGACACATGATGAATGATTCATTCAGGAGGCTACCCGATCAACACAGTATCCATACACATAACGCTGGTCCTTTGTACTAACACAACTTCGCACCTGAAGAACTTTTGTTCAGCGGCCAACACGGCTCACTGACGGACCGCTAAACAAGGTAGAAAACTCACAACACACAGCGGTTTATGCACTCAATCACTATTATAGGCCCACACTGACCGCCCAGCACGGTACAAAAGACATGCGAGTCAGCAGCGCGCCGTGTTTTTATCCTGGTAAATTTTGCAAGACGCAGCAAATGCTCCTGACAGACTGTGTTTACGTCATCATTCATAGTGAAATGACCATTTGAAGTGGTCCAGGAAGCAGGATTCGCGTGGCGCTTGCTCTCAACAATTTTGCCGATTTGGGGTTTCCCGTCCACGAAGTGTACAAAACCTGAAACTATAAACAAAATGCTGGTCAAATGAGTATAAAAAGCATGCTCAAAGTCCCATCAAGCTAATTCTAAAGGGAATTTCCTGTGGCGGATTTAGAAGGGGGGGCCAAGGGGGCCATGGCTCCCCTAAAACTCTACCAGAATCCATTTGGCAATTTGGGGTTGCGAATGTCTGACGAGCAAAATCTTGGTTAATACTATGCCCTGCCCCCCTAAAAAAATCCTGGATCCGCCCCTGATTTCCCAACTTTTAAGACTTCGGCACAAATGCAACCCGCGGCCGACTTAAATGCGAGCCAAAATTCCCAAATTCTGCAGTTTTCACTCCAAACGCACCGTTCGCATGCGACTACTACAAACTAAGAAACAGTGCATTGAGATTGCCGATTACATTTCCACATCTGGGCAGGGTCTCATAATACTCTTAATTATCTTATCCACAGGAAGTTTGTTGCGTGACGTCAACAGCTTTGTTGAACAATCCCAAGTTAGAGCGATAGTGAGATGGCTTTGTTGTTATACAGAATACGTCTTATGCAATCAGACTCTCTGAAAGCAAATTTTGACATAGGCTTCATAAGCTGGAAGTCGTCGTCGAGAATTAACCATGTCTTAACACAAGCACACGCACGCACACACACACACACACACACACACACACACACACACACACACAAACAAACAAACAAACAAACAAACACACAAACACACGGCACTCTTCCGATAACTAGTGTAAGGCGGCACTTAGTTATTTGGAGAACGGATGATACAGATTTTTCCAACTTCAGCCTGCAACTAAGTTCATTGAAGCATTATACCGTCTTCCTATTGTCAAAAACATCTATGAATCAGTTTAGATACATAAACCCATGCAAATCCGAAACAAACAACCAGCTACTTTTTTGGCAATTTTGATCTGTTTGACAGACACCTGAAATCGCACCCGGCGGTTTCTCCGCAAGCGGCAGGGGTTGAAAGCAAATGACAGCCACCATTTTGCATCGAAAGTAGGTCAAGGCTAAAAAACTAGGCTTTTCTCATTCAAAAACACAAGTAAATCAGTTTATCGGCAATTCTTTTCAACACACTCCTCAAACCACCCGCCTAACCTGTTTTTAAATTGTATGGAACTTAGTGCTACCATCCTCGTTTCTCTAACATTCTGTGGTTCCTGGACCGACATTAACCCGTTGTGTTGAAGGTGCGGTCACTCTGAGAGAATTCAAACGTACAAGGGTCGGTGTGGTAGCGTAGTAAATCAGTTTCACCTGTTCTGAGGAAGTGTTCCTGGATCCGTGTTCCTAATTAGATACAGCATCGGTAGTGGGTCTTCAGGTAAGTGGTTAAGACATGCATTTTGGAGATTTTCTTGTTTTGCCACTCTGTGGTGGACTATGGCGCTGGGTTTGAAAGTCGATTAGACAGACCACCGCCTCTAGCTGGCCACGGCTGGATCCTGGCGAACCCGTTGAAAATAAGAGCGCGCTCATTGTAAAGAATGGCCAGTTGCCGATTTGGGCAACTGAACGAAGGACTGTTCGAAGGAAAGGTTTTATTACTGCAGTATTTGTTCGAGTTGGAATGACTTAAAGACATCGACGGCCTCCTAAGGTACCCCTTTTTGCGAAAAAGGTACTTATATTAACGTGACTTTTATGTTTTAATTAGGCATAATTCGACGAAAAGCTTAAGGCGTATTGGAGCTTCACCGTCTCTACTGGGGCCACCTAAGGACGGTAGTCACTCTCTCTAAGTGTCGATTTACTGACAATAGCTCTCTGGCCTGCACGGGCGAGCAGGTTTGTGATATTTGATACGTTAATTCCAGTAATAATCGTTTCAGCAGGCCAACAGTTCTCACCCGCTGAGCCTATCAGTTCCAGAAAGTGAGTGCTAAATTTGTCTTTGTTATTTGAGTCTTCCATATTGAACATGTTGAGATATGCGGGAACCTAGCCAGCGTTCGCGAGCAAGCTGATTATAATATATAGTCGGAAACTGTTCCAACTCAACTCGGGCAGCTGAATAAACCAACAGACATTCTGCTGTCTCTCCAATGTAAGCTGTACTGTATATGAATTCAGTCAAGGGTCGTAGAAACTGGTGGGAGATTGCGCCCCTGTTCCAATCATTTTTACCATTTCTCCCCTCTATATTCTTTATAGCTGTTGATGTGAAATTCTTCATGACGCAAAATCGTGGCTTATGTATAACGTTTACTTCGAATCTCATTGTTTGTTATGTTATTGTGGAAGGAATGAGAGTGAAACGTTCCCCATCCGCAAGATGAATAGTTTAGATTACATTCTCATAAAGTTTACACTCACATAGTTAAACGTGGAAACAAGTCCAGTATATACACCCGCACGTGCAACTTCGGTATTCTAACCAATAACACATAAAGCTACTAAACTAGCATCTATAATGCTCGTCTTAATGGTTACCATAGAAACTTAGCAGTGACAGTTTGTGAGACAATTTCAGAAGTCTCATGCGCGGCTGTGCTTAACCATTACCCTAAGCCCAGTTGTAGGCCTAACCCGAACGCTCTAAAAGTACGATCCTGCTGCTAATAACGAGTACTGTACCAGTAGGTGTCACTCTTTCTAGCAATAGCAAAGATTTTATATAGTATCTTTGGCAATAGCTAACATGCACCCTAAGGCTGTCCACACTCGTTGTTTAGTTACATCTCTGGTTGTTGTTACTGACTTCGGCTGCTCGGTGAACGCCAATTTCTAGAATGATACGCTGAGAACGCTGTGGAATTGTTGGTAACGAGAATGGCTAAGCGTTGGCATGCAGCATGTCACTTGGGCTCGTACTCTTGCCAGCTCAAGGCTTCTTAGGTTGTTTTTAAGTTATTCATGAAGCCTTCCGAACGAAGCCTGTTTTGCGTCATCCTATCTCTTCTGTAAGAAATAGGTTCTCGATTTGAGAATAATGCACTTTTATTTGTCGTTGTCTTAAGCGGATATTTGTTGCTGAAGTGTGTCTAGTCCTTCATGGATTATCTGTAGGTATTCACTCTTCAGTTATGCAGTATTATGTAAGTCTGGTATGGCCCGAATGACCTAAACATGTTCTGTGTAGTTTGAAGCATGTCTAGTTTCAGGTGAATTCCTTATTTCTGTGATTGTTTGGCCAGTTTAGTTAGAAACACAACATATAGCGACCGTGTAAGAAAGTTGTGGCGGAAGTGATTTGCCGCAAATCCTGATCCGTGTTCTGTAAGTATCGTGATGTGGTGCTGGGGTATAACACTGCATGAAGCGGGCTATGTGATCTCCCGACCTACGTCATTAGATTTTTTTGTTTTCACGTTTTCAAGTTGTCAATGGATACAGCTGAACTTTGTTTAAAATAAATTGTGTTAAATTAACTTTTTGGTTAATACCCCTGGAAATCACCAATGATGTCTTGAGCGGTGTTGTCCTAGCGTTGCTTGGTTGACTGCAATGACTGATGAAATGAAGGCTTGTAGAACACTGCACGTGATCTTTGGTAGCAGCAGTGTGAAAAGACTCGGCATCACTATACATACCATTGTGTTCAACAAGGACATACCAGTACTTTACGTCAAATAGGGGCCTATTCAATGCTTGTAATGCACCTCAATACACTGGAGTCTTTGAAGTTGTTTGTCGTTTTTCGTCGCGTTTCCCTATTTGTTTTGTGTGTTTTCACATGCTNCCGATTACATTTCCACATCTGGGCAGGGTCTCATAATACTCTTAATTATCTTATCCACAGGAACTTTGTTGCGTGACGTCAACAGCTTTGTTTAACAATCCCAAGTTAGAGCGATAGTGAGACGGCTTTGTTGTTATACAGAATCAAACTCTGAAAGCAAATTTTGACATTGGCTTCATAAGCTGGAAGTCGTCGTCGAAAATTAACCATGTCTTAACACAAGCACACGCACACGCACACGCTCACAAACACATACACACACACAAACACACACTCTTCCGATAACTAGTGTTAGGCGGCAGTTGTCGCTCTGTGTGTGACAATGATGTGAATACGGCGCACAAAAGAAAACTCGTATACATCTAACCGCAACTAATAATAATTTCCGCCCTAGCCCACTATTGCGACCAAAACGGTGATTACAAGAGGGGCTAGTTACCCTAGAACGTGTTAACCAACCTCGATAAGGAGGAATAAGTTGTCTTTAGTGGTGCAAGTTGTGCTAGTTTAATAGCGTGCAAACAGCCCTCAAACCTACCGACAACTCGTTCCAGGAGTAACTTGTTCGGGGGCAAGACCGGCTGTGTGGACGGCACTTCAGCTGGCTAATGTGGCTGCGTGAAGTACAATTTATTTCACATCTCCTGCAAAGTTTCATGAGCCATCATGAGGACTCAGCAAACAATTCAAAAGTCCGTAATTTCTGTTGCCAGAAACTTTACAGTGCGATCATGTACGGCTGAGCCTACAGAAGCCGTATTCATGGGACTACATGCAGTTTCATTTCAAGTTAGGGCCATGAAGTATTATCAGGGCTTTTGAGTTGTCGACGTATCAAGTGCGACCCCTGTTTCAATGTGCTATCAATATATAACTCTTAGGGCTATCTGATTTTGTGCGATGGGACAGTACAGTCGAGTTGTGGGGTAACATGCTTATATGGGTTCACTGACAACCGGAGGGGCAAATGGACACCTTGTTGAGTTAAAATGTTGGTAATTGGCGGGGTCAGGAGGAGAGTTGGTTGCTCATGGCAAGTGTTTCAATCTCACTGCCCAACACCCCGTCTGCTATACTGATGGCCTTAAATTTGACTACGAACAATCCACTAAGATATGAAATTAAGTATCCTCCGACATTGCAGATAATGATAAAGAAGGTTTGATATCACTGGTCAAAGTAGCAAATTTTGAGGACCGTCAAGCAGCAGTTAAAGCCAACCAACTCCAGTTGTCATAATGCTCGGTCTGTCCAAGTCAATTGTGCCTCTAAGGACATGTAGGCGCGGCACCGATGATGATGAAGCTGGTGAATACCTTGCACGGTGAAGAGTTAATACACCGTATCACAAACACCGTGTCACTATGACAGCTCTGTGTTCTAGTCCCCTTCTGTTCCGCTCTTTGACATGAATAACATTACCGTTCGGTTTACGATTTTACTTCAATTGAAGCATGTATTATTATCAAGTAAAAATGAAACTAAAACCGCGTGCTTGTGAAGCAAAGTTTTCGTGATGCTCAATTCACTATCAACTTTCTGATAAGCTATTAATCGTTCGTCAGATTTCTGACGACATTTTCTTGCATCTAGTTTCCAACCCCTGATTATTGCTTTCCAGTTTCGCAAACCATGAGACAATATTTCCTGTACGATTTTTTTAATCAACGCATCTCGTATTCTATTTTGCGTCTGAACCACGATTCTATAAATACACAAGCTGATTCTCGAATATCAACCACCGGTTATACAGTATTAATCGGCAAATTATTTTTTTTTACAAGAAAATGATTGAAATCCGGTCACAAACATGCAATGCATGGTTTCCTCTTCAATCACAGATCTTTCGGCGAATTACTGCAGAAAAGTGGACTGGTTTATGAAAAAAATCCGGATCACTCTCGTTTTTCTCAGATCCGTAATTTTGGCCTATCGGTTCCGGTAATTTTGCTTATTTCTTGCCAACACGTGTCATAAAAACTGTTTCGAATGTATCTCAACAATTTATACTCGCAAAAAGTTAGGTTTGAGAGCACTTTTTCGAAAACATTTTCTAAGATATTTTTGATATTTCAAGGTTGTAGAGTTCTAATTATTGTTCAAAAACTATTAAAATAGTCACAAAAAATATTTGAAATGTTCGCTTGTATTTAAGGCTTAGTGATCAGACATCTGAGAATTTAAACAACAATAATCCTACGTCACTGAATAATTAGAGACTTAAATCGTTTTCGATCTCCTGTTTTTGAATATAAATCATTAATTTTGTCAAGGAACAATGCATTTATTGTCATTTGAGTACATTTTTGAGACACTCTGTAGAACAGTCCGTATTTCAGTAAAAACTTTCAATGTTCGACAAAAATCGTTTTATGTACTTAGTTATTTGGAGAACGGATGATAGAGATTTTTCCAACTTCAGCCTGCAACTAAGTTCATTGAAGCATTATACCGTCTTCCTATTGTCAAAAACATCTATGAATCAGTTTAGATACATTAACCCATGTAAATCCGAAACAAACAACCAGCTACTTTTTTGGCAATTTTGATCTGTTTGGACAGACACCTGAAATCGCACCCGGTTTCTCCTCAAGCGACAGGGGTTGAAAGCAAATGACAGCCACCATTTTGCATCGAAAGTAGGTCAAGGCAAGAAAACTTGGCTTTTCTCTTTCAAAAACACAAGTAAATCAGTTTACTGGCAATTCTTTTCAACACACTCCTCAAACCACCCGCCTATAGTAACCTGTTTTTAAATTGTATGGGACTTCAGTGCTACCATCCTCGTTTCTCTCACATTCTGTGGTTCCTGGACCGACATAAACCCGTTGTGTTGAAGGTGCGGTCACTCTGAGAGAATTCAAACGTACAAGGGTCGGTGTTGTAGCGTTGTTAATCAGTTTCACCTGTTCTGAGGAAGTGTTCCTGGATCCGTGTTCCTATTTAGATACAGCACTGGTAGTGGGTCTTCAGGTAAGTGGTTAAGACATGCATTTTGGAGATTTTCTTGTTTTACCACTCTCTGGTGGACTATGGCGCAGAGTTTGAGAGTCGGCCTTAGACAGGCCACCGCCTCTACCTGGCCACTGCTGGATCCTGGCGAACCCGTTGAAAATACTGTAAGAGCGCGCTCAAAAGAATGGCCTGTTGCCGATTTGGGCAACTGAACGAAGGACTGTTCGAAGAAAAGGTTTTATTACCGCAGTATTTGTTCGAGTTGGAATGACTTAAAGACATCGACGGCCTCCTAAGGTACCCCTTTTTGCGAAAAAGGTACTTATATTAACGTGACTTCGATGTTTTAATTAGGCATAATTCGACGTATTGGAGCTTCCTCCTCTCTCTGGGGCCACCTAAGGACGGTAGTCACTCTCTCTAAGTGTCGATTTACTGACAATAGCTCTCTGGCCTGCACGGGCGAGCAGGTTTGTGATATTTGATACGTTAATTCCAGTTATAATCGTTTCAGCAGGCCAACAGTTCTCACCCGCTGAGCCTATCAGTTCCAGAAAGTGAGTGCTAAATTCGTCTTTGTTATTTGAGTCTTCCATATTGAACATGTTGATATATGCGGGAACCTAGCCAGCGTTCGCGAGCTAGCTGATTATAATATATAGTCGGAAACTGTTCCAACTCAACTCGGGCAGCTGAATAAACCAACAGACATTCTGCTGTCTCTCCAATGTAAGCTGTACTCTATATGAATCAGTCAAGGGTCGTAGAAACTGGTGGGAGATTGCGCCCCTGTTCCAATCAGTTTTACCATTTCTCCACTCTATATTCTCTATAGCTGTTGAGGTGAAATTCTTCATGACGCAAAATCGGGGCTTATATATAACGTTTACTTCGAATCTCATTGTTTGTTATGTTATTGTGGAAGGAATGAGAGTGAAACGTTCCCCATCCGCAAGAGGAATAGTTTAGATTACATTCCCATGAAGTTTACACTCACATAGTTAACCGTGGAAACAAGGCCAGTATATACACCCGCACGTGCAACTTCGGTATTCTAACCAGTGACACATTGGCTATAAAGCTGCTAAACTAGCATCTATAATGCTCGTCTTAATGGTTACCATAGAAACTTAGCAGTGACAGTTTGTGAGACAATTTCAGAAGTCTCATGCGCGGCTGTGCTTAACCATTACCCGAAGCCCAGTTGTAGGCCTAACCCGAACGCTCTATAAGTACGATCCTGCTGCTAATAACTTGTACCGTACCAGTAGGTGTCACTGTTTCTAGCAATAGCTAACATGCACCATAAGGCTGTCCACACTCGTTGTTTAGTTACATCTCTCGTTGTTGTTACTGACTTCGGCTGCTCGGTGAACGCCAGTTTCTAGAATGTTACGCTGAGAACGCTGTGGAATTGTTGGTAACGAGAATGGCTAAGCGTTGGCGTGCAGCATGCCACTTGGGCTCGTACTCTTGCCAGCTCAAGGCTTCTTAGGTTGTTTTTAAGTTATTCATGAAGCCTTCCGAACGAAGCCTGTTTTGCGTCATCTTAAACTCTTCTGTAAGAAATAGGTTCTCGATTTGAGAATAATGCACTTTTATTTGTCGTTGTCTTAAGCGGATATTTGTTGCTGAAGTGTGTCTAGTCCTTCATGGATTATCTGTAGGTATTCACTCTTCAGTCATGCAGTATTATGTAAGTCTGGTATGGCCCGAATGACCTAAACATGTTCTGTGTAGTTTGAAGCATGTCTAGTTTCAGGTGAATTCCTTATTTCTGTGATTGTTTGGCCAGTTTAGTTAGAAACACAACATATAGCGACCATGTTGTAAGAAAGTTGTGGCGGAAGTGATTTGCCGCAAATCCTGATCCGTGTTCTGTAAGTATCGTGATGTGGTGCTGGGATATAACACTGCATGAAGCGGGCTATGTGATCTCCCGACCTACGTCATTAGTTTTTTTTTTGTTTTCACGTTTTCAAGTTGTCAATGGATACAGCTGAACTTTGTTTAAAATAAATTGTGTTAAATTAACTTTTTGGTTAATACCCCTGGAAATCACCAATGATGTCTTGAGCGGTGTTGTCCTAGCGTTGCTTGGTTGACTGCAATGACTGATGAAATGAAGGCTTGTAGAACACTGCACGTGATCTTTGGTAGCAGCAGTGTGAAAAGACTCGGCATCACTATACATACCATTGTGTTCAACAAGGACATACCAGTACTTTACGTCAAATAGGGGCCTATTCAATGCTTGTAATGCACCTCAATACACTGGAGTCTTTGAAGTTGTTTGTCGTTTTTCGTCGCGTTTCCCTATTTGTTTTGTGTGTTTTCACATGCTGTGCTGTTTTAATCAGAGTTTGATATAGGTTTCATACACGGGTTCGGCGGTAACCCGTGATACAGGCAACTTCATGAAGTAATGTAATTAACTACAAATAGATTTAGAAAAGTTTTGTGAAATGAAATTTAGCAGTCAGCGATTCGGAAGGACTTCATGAATATTGACCCAGGTTCATAGTTACAGAGGCACTTAGACATCGTTTAGCTGTCAATGTTGAATTCTTAAACGAATCACTTTGGTACTTGGTAACGTAATCAAGCTCATTCGATATTGAAATGGTGCCGAGTGAGCTAGCAGGTCACAGGCAATATGTATATACCAAGCAGGTCACAGACAATGCCACCATTTTCGAGTTCGCAGTTTTAGGGGTGGCACAACTGAAGTACTCTCTTGAAGCACTGGTCGTCTCGATGCTTTGGTTGGTAACTTAAATAAAATCCTACCACGGTAAAGGTAAAGGGTGTCATGAGACTAATTGTATGAGGGAAAAGGCCTAATTCGATTTTCGATTTTAAGCTAGCGAAACGGTGCGAACGCAGCTTAAAAGAACGAAAAATGTTGGCGATTGATTGAACTGAATCACCATTTTGTTTGTTAATAAGCCTTTGAACTGCTGGATGTGCTTACCTAACGGATCTAACAGAAATGATCATAATATTTCAATTCCTGTTTGAAAATGGGTCGGCGTTATTACTTATTTACAATGCTGCAACACTTTATTGGAGATAAGTAAGGACGAGTTATCGGCAATTGACCTGTGTGAAGCAGCCGCCCAGTGAGTAAATATTACACATTCCTCATTGAGATTTACTTTTGGTACAGCGCCAGGTACGTCCATTACTTGTCACGTATTTCCGTACAGAGCACATGCGTAGAATTCGGTAGCCGACTCACGGCGAGAAAATGCGTGCTCTCATTGAAAATTCACGGCAGTGTATCCAATACACATGTAAAATCGTGTGTGACCTTTCTGAAAGTTTCATTGGCTTTGTACAGAGCTGCACATGGTAGAAAGCTAGTGTGTATAATACTGAAGGACTAAGATGCATTGATGCCTCATTTAATCGTCATCAGCAGCAAACTTGGCATCATAACTACGAAACTCGCAGTTCCTGCCTATACGTTGTGTTAGTGACGTCAATACGTCCTCTAACGACGTCTCTTGCTATGCAATGTCAGGCGAAAGTTTTACGGTAATAAAATATGACGATTGGAAATGTTTTCATTTTCTTTTTATTGGTGGAAAAAACAGTGCCCCCTATCCTGTAACGCACACCATATCAGTACTAGACATTGCGCCAACTAACTATCGCATGAGGTTTGCACGACAGAGCTCCATCGTAAAAAATCAACTCTGTTGTGAGCTGTAATGAGTTAGTTACACGAGTGTCTGTTTTTGTGTGTACATACATTGACCGCAATCACCACGTCGTGAGGCCGTCGTCTTACCTAAACATTGTGGCCAAGATCTATACGATCTCTGTGTGTATCAAAGCAAAAGTTTGACCTAGTAATATCAACGAAATAAGGACAACTAGTGTTTTCACATAAGTCCACAAATGTAATGGAGAGTTAAGGAACATAGGTGGACCATATCTGGAAATGTTTCTGGCAACCAGTAACTGGTCCTCCGCTGTTAGTTGAGCTTGTGAATTTATGCGCAGCATCAGCAATCGTTTCGCATTATATTAAGCCCTTTAGAGTAAACCACCGTAATCAAGGTATTTCTGTGGTATATTTGCTTCAATGCCCTTCAGCCGTGACGTCAGCAACACTTTGTTCGTCAAAAGTGGAGTGTACAATCTTGCTGTATATCTGGTCAGAGTGAAAATGTGAACTGTGGTATGCTTGTACTTTGACCTTGTTGTGCGCAATGATGGCAGATATGCAGTAATGTGCCATTAAATGAACAGTTGATGACCATCAGTAAGGTGCCTGTACAGTCTCATTAACAATAATTATAAACGGTAAAGAAAATGCATTTTGGACGAAGTAAGTTGTAGGTCATTTTTGTAGGACTGAAAAGCGAAGCGTTAAAATCGATTTTTTCAGTACATGTCAACCATTTTCCCATTCAGATCTAACGGTTTCACGTATTTTGGCTTCCATATTACTAGTCCGCCTAGTTGTTCTCCTGCTGTCGCTACTGCGCATGCTCCTCTCTGAGCCTTCTCCCTGCAGCTCTTCCCTGCCATACGTTTTGGTGGGATTTTGTTTGGCTGTTAATAATGAACAAAACATTTTCGAAGCAGTCAATTTCGATGATTAGTTGTGAAAATGTGCGTCGCTGTTTGTATAATGATAATGTTGACATCACTGAAAAATGATTGATTGATGAGTAAACAAAAATTATCGATGATTAGTGGTTGTGGGTTCTCAGTCCCACCACGTGATTTATGGATATATTTAATGTCACGTGACTGATGCAAATGCTGCCTTTGCCNGTGTGTATCAAAGCAAAAGTTTGACCTAGTAATATCAACGAAATAAGGACAACTAGTGTTTTCACATAAGTCCACAAATGTAATGGAGAGTTAAGGAACATAGGTGGACCATATCTGGAAATGTTTCTGGCAACCAGTAACTGGTCCTCCGCTGTTAGTTGAGCTTGTGAATTTATGTGCAGCATCAGCAATCGTTTCGCATTATATTAAAGGCGAAGGCAACCTTTTTTCATGTCATTTTTAGCAAAAAATAAGGTTGGTTGATTATCCCAGACATATTTTTCACTTATTTACTGCTTTTCGTAATTTAATTAATTACTCGTCGTCTACTCCGGAAGTGACGTTTTGGGAGGCAAGAATTTCGCGCCAATTTCTTTTCATATAGTCTAATTGTGAGAGCTGTCGAGTCCGTCATTGTTCTACCTCGGTTGTGATAAGTTCGGTCGTCGTTTGCTTTTGCTTACGAGTCAGTCAACATGCCACGCCGTTGCTGCGTACTGGGGTGTACTCACGTACAGAGGAAGAACTGTCCCACTTGCCCGAGTGTCCCGCGACACACTCCCACTGGAGGGTGATCTGAGCACCCAAACTGCTTACATCCCGCCGTGTGACTCCCTCGTCACACACTTGGCACCTTCTAAATAGCTCCAATACAAGTCCACAATAAACTTATCAAACTTAGACTGACACGACAGCTCTCACAGTCAGACTATAATAAAAAGAAATTGGCTCGAAACTCTTGCCTCCCAAAACGTCACTTCCGGAGTAGAGGACGAGAAATTAATCAAATTACGAAAAGCTGTAATTAAGTGACAAATGTTTCTTAGATAATCAATGGACCTTATTTTTGCTGAAAGTGACATGAAAAAAGGTTGCCTTCGCCTTTAAGCCCTTTAGAGCAAGCCACCGTAATCAAGGTATTTCTGTGGTATATTTGCTTCAATGCCCTTCAGCCGTGACGTCAGCAACACTTTGTTCGTCAAAAGTGGAGTGTATAATCTTGCTGTATATCTGGTCAGAGTGAAAATGTGAACTGTGGTATGCTTGTACTTTGACCTTGATGTGCACAATGATGGCAGATATGCAGTAATGTGCCATTAAATGAACAGTTGATGACCATCAGTAAGGTGCCTGTACAGTCTCATTAACAATAATTATAAACGATAAAGAATATGCATTTTGGACGAAGTAAGTTGTAGGTCATTTTTGTAGGACTGAAAAGTGAAGCGTTAAAATCGATTTGTTCAGTACATAACAACCATTTTCCCATTCAGATCTAACGGTTTCACGTATTTTGGCTTCCATATTACTAGCCGCCTAGTTGTTCTCCTGCTGTCGCTACTGCGCATGCTCCTCTCTGAGCCCTCTCCCTGCAGCTCTTCCCTGCCATACGTTTTGGTGGGATTTTGTTTGGCTGTTAATAATGAACGAAACATTTTCGAAGCAGTCAATTTCGATGATTAGTTGTGAAAATGTGCGTCGCTGTTTGTATAATGATAATGTTGACATCGTTGAAAAATGATTGATTGATGAGTAAACAAAAATTATCGATGATTAGTGGTTGTGGGTTCTCAGTCCCACCACGTGATTTATGGATATATTTAATGTCACGTGACTGATGCAAATGCTGCCTTTGCCTTCTTGGATCAAGCGGAAAGTAATGAACACTTGCCATATCACATTATTTGGATTTAACCACCTCTTACCACCTGCTGTCTTCAAAATGAGTTTCAAAATGACGCACGGGAATTTATGATGCCACTTGCTGAAGTATTCACTACAGGCGTCGCTCTCTACTACTCTGTTAGCTAAAGTAGAATAGTAGCCAATGCATACGTCACGTTACACAACAATATGTAGCTACTTTGTGTTTCGCATTCCTTGCAAATTTGCAAAAAATGTACCCGGCCAGTTGCGGTCGTCTGTTATTGTTCTCGTCATATTTCATCTGCGATTGCTTCCGGTGTTCAGGATATGATTGTTCTTACCCGGGCTAAATGACATCTTCTGAAGGTTCCAAGGTAATTGTATAACTTGCGACATCCAATTCCATGCCAAGGGCGCAAGCGCGTCGCATTGTCATCGCCTATGAGATACAACCATTGTTTTCCGTTGCATGGCTACGTTGGATATAACAACACGGGTTGCATGGCTATCGTATCTTAAAAGTTGCATTTTGCCCTGTTTTCTTGGCTAAAACGAAATTTGAACTACTCCTGTGTCCTGTCACTCTCATAAAATCGATCTCGCAATACTCAACTTTCAGTGATGAGATAGCGTTTCCTGTTACCAACTCAAAACGCAACGCGTATCAACCCTAAGCCTGAATCGTTTCGTGAATCGCTTTCGATACTGGTGTTTTAACCCTGAGGTAGTTGTGCCTCTGCATGCATACGGTCGTTGAGAACGAATGCTACGAATCGCCTTACACCTCTGTGGTCATAAAGTTAGTTGTGAAAAGAGATAAATCTTCTCCCAAATTCCTTTATTGAATATAAGTAAATTGATATTTCGCTGTCTCAACATCATGCTAACAACATGCTTTAACCACCGACTCAATTTTTGTTATCCATTTCTTACTTGGTTTCGTATCAGTCTCCCGGCACGTGGTGTGTACACACTAACAATGAACTGTAACCTATTTTTAAGTAGGTCAAACAACAGTAACATTTGGTCCCACCTCGTGGCTGGGGACGGTACGTTTTAATGATAATTAAGTTAATTACGCACTGCAAATTCATTTGACATTGCGAGTGAATGTTGAAATAGCTAACACGGTTAAGGCATGTATAGGATATATTAACTGCAAGGAGGCAGTGTGGCCTAGTGTGATGGTGCCCGCCTTCTTTACTCGAGGTCGTGGGTTCGAGTCCCACTGGGCCACACTGCTAAACCCTTGAGTCAGGGCTCTAGCTCCTCAGCTCGGTTTTAAGTATATATTAATAAAGCACAAAAATATTTCCACGTGATCAGTGCAATGGGCCCACATGCGCGGCCTGCGCACGTCTGGTACAACGTCTACAAGACCGCGTGCTATTATTTTTTTTTAATATATTTACCGAAAACATGTTTTCACCGAATAATTAACTGAAGACTTAGATTTTCACTCGTCCCAGTTCAATCGTCTTTTTCTCGGCTTCGGCAAATCGACTTTATTAGAATTTAGGAACACGAGTTCTCGAAAACGGCTTGGTGGAATTCGCTGAAACTTCCCAAACTTGATATTTAGTCATCAATCTGAAAAACGCTGTTAGGAATTTCGATAAAAATACCTATTTTTGCGTCATGTTTCAAAAACGAATACTACGTCAAATTTTTACTCAAGTGCTGCGATTTGACTTGTCGTAGAAACCAAACGAAAGGAATAGAAAACTGCTAACAGTGTTTTTGAATACCGGGTGAAGTTTTCATTTATAGACGGTTACATTAAAATCTACCAAAGGGTTATTTTGCTAGGAATGAACCTTTCTTAAAAATGAAATTTTGACTTAAAAAGGTGTTAACGTAATAATAATAATGTATATAAATGCAAAACATGTGTTTAAATTTCCTGGTCTTTTTCTTTCAGAAAATATATACTTTTATTAATTGACAATGCTTAGTTATGTTGATATACGAGTTAGAATGGAGGCCACTAATAAGGTCAGAGGTATTGTTAAAGTAAGCCAAAACGGAAGAAATCCAAGACACATATTTTCTGTTCAAGAATTGAATTCTCTGCAGAACCAAAAATATACTGAAAACCAAAATTCATTGCGACAAAACTTACGATTTAACATGTCAGGACCGAAAATTTGTCACGCCAGGACGCATTGTTTATCACTCCAGGACACAAAATTTATTACGGCAGGACGTAGACATTCGTGACAGAGACCACGTGACTACGGCGTTCCACTCTTTCTCTGTAGTACTGAGCCGTATTCGAATCTAGTGTCTCCAAATGTGCATTCGCTTACCTTGTAAAACGTGGAAGAGACTACAACCTCATTGTCACGATAATGACTGTCGTCGGCAAGAAATTGTGTGTCTATTACCTCATCTCCCTGAGGGATCACTTAGTCACGTGGTCTCCTGGGATGAAATTTTCCTGACATGAAATTTTCCTGACGTGAAAATTTACTTGACTTGTGAAATTTTCCAGACGTGTGCAAATTTCCTGACGTACTAAATTTTTTGTCCTGGCGTGAATAAATTTTCGGTCTTGACTTGATAAATCACAGGTCCTGGCGCGATAAATTTTGTTGTGGGTGTATTTTCAGTCTTGCAATTCTTGAATAGAAAATTCGTGTCCTGGATTTTTTTCCGTTTTGGTTTTGCATTGTTTGTATGATCATGTTCAACGCTCAGCCACCCTATCTTCACGATGCCTTGCAGTTTAACATGGAATATGCTGGTCACAATGTGAGGCCATCGTAAATCAATACCACTTACTTATGTACGGTGCTGTAAATACGGAACGTGGCTGTTATGTTCTGCGGGTTTCATGAGCGCAGTGTGTTCAACGGTGTTCTGCGAGTTGCGTTGAAACTCTTTTACTAGTATTGGCGGAATATTCCAACTTTCGGAAGTCCTGTCAATGTATATCGATTAAAAATATTTTTATTGTTGTTGAGAGTCTAGACGTGATTTTTGGAGTTTCGGAGCGCTTGTGTCTTTTAGTTATCACAAAGTATGTACGTACTCTGCTCTTGCAGTTTGTCACAGGCGTACAGACTGTGAATGTTAAGTCTGTTTCACTGCTTTTATTGTCGCTAACGGCTGCACCTTTTACAAATAGATCTAATGATCTTCGCAAAATAGGTCACGAAAGACACTGGGTCTCTTGCGCCTTCTACCGGAAAATGCTTTCGAAGTTACTATTGCACTACTTGTTAGTTCAAGTTGTTGGGGTTGCTTGTTTTGTTCGCGTAATGTAGTTCCTGTTTTCTTTCGAAAGGAATCTAACAGTTCTTTCTCTGCTCTATGTTTTTACTGGCACTTGAGATAGATGTCAAGAAATATCCGTGATACGGAACTTAAACGGAAGTACTTCAACTTATATTGGCAGTAGTGTTTTCCTGTCTACTACGTCATGCGTTCTGTTCAGCGTCACATAACTCCAGCTACGTGTTCAGCTGCCGATAACTGCAATAAAATCTACTGAACAGGGAACGCTTATCTGCGGTTATAGTTGAGTGATAACAGCACAATATACCTGCTACTGTATACATCGTTCTTGCTTGGCGCCGCTATAGTCCATGTGAATGGTTTTGTTTTACCTCTGTGTAGGCATATTGCTTGTTCATTATAAAGGATTTTCCTAACTGTTGGCCCCACGATCACCCATTTTTATGCGCCCACATATTATGCCGTCCGTCCGGCGTCCGTCGGCATCCGTCCGGCGTCCTGCGCCCGTTGCTCTATCTCCAAAACCCTTTGACAAACATTCATAAAATTTGGCACATGTGTTCCTTTCATGGATGGCATGACATGAGCGAACTTTCTTAACGGATCCGACCACCGATATGGCAATTTTAGTTTTTACGCTTACCTCTATATCTTCAAAGGTCCTCAATGTATTTTCATAAAATTTGCAAAATATGCATCTATTAGTGAGATGACGCTACACTTCCGTTTTCGGATGGATTCGACGAAGTTTGCGCTACTTAGTGGCCATTTTTGCTGTTTTCGAGTCTGTTTTTAGTGTCTACCCTCTATGAACCAAACTGCTCTAAGAATAATTGTGAATATTGGCATGTATGTTCTTATTATGAAGACGACGGCTGACGATGATTTCGTCTACTGTGGCGCTCCTAGTGGCATTTTTTGCGCCTATGGCTGTATCTCCTAAATCGTTTGCAGGATTATTAAATTAAGCAAATGTATTTATATGATGTTGACAATAGATGACGACGACTTTCGGATACATCTGACTACTGGTGTGGCCCTTAGTGGTAATTTCAGTTTTTTACGTTTACCTCTTCAAATGTCCTCATCGTATTGTCATAAAATTTGGCGTATAGGCATCTCCTAGTCAGATGACGCTATCATCCCGTTTTCAGATAGATTTGACATAGTTTGCACCACCTAGTGGCCATTTTTGCTGTTCTTTAGTCTGTTTTTGGCGTCCACCCCTGTATCAATCAAACGGCCCTAAGTATGATTGTGAGAATTGGCATGTATTTTCTTACTATGAAGAGGACAGCTGACGATGATTTTCCGACGATTTCGTCTACTGTGGCGCCGCCTAGTGGCAGTTTTTTTGCGCCCATGGCTGTATCTCCTAAACCCTTTGCAGGTTCTTTGTTAAATTTAGCTAGTGTATTTATATTATGTTCACAACGAATGACAACAACTTTCGGACGGATCTGACTACCAGTGTGCCACCTAGTGGCAATTTTATAGTCCTTTATATTTACTTCTGTATCTTCAAAGGTCCTCAGATTTTAAGAAAATTTGGCGTATAGGCATCTATTGGTGAGATGATGCTATCCTCCTGTTTTCGGATGGAATCGAGGTACTTTGCGCCTCCTAGTAGCCATTTTTTTGTTTTCGTGATTGTTTTTTGGCGTCACCCGTCGATCAACCAAACCATTCTCAAGGTGATTTTTAAAATAGCGGAGTTGCAACGCCGCCATATTGGAAATGGGTCAGAATGTTGCATTGTGGTTAAGCTGGTAAACAAGTAGGTCGACAAGCGTGGGGGAGAACCGGCTACAGGGAGGTTAAACGTGTTGAATGCCTGGCATGCTATTATACCAGTTAGCGAGATAAAAAATTTAGTTACTACCTGTTTCCCAAGGATCAAGAACTGCGTTAAACATGGGTCAGAGACACTAGTAGAGCTGGTAGCAAAGGCCGACTTCGTGAATTCTTTCCGACTTGGTAGCATAAAGTATGCAGCGCTCATTTTGAGGGCGGCAAGAAAACGTATCTTGGAAACTGCCCAACAATATCTCTCTTCAAAGAAACAGTAACAAAATACTCTACGGCGGTTGGTAGTGAAAAAAAACTTGTTTTCGCTTGACCAGACAGACATAATCCAGTATTGACTGTACCAAAGCATCAAAAAGTGTAGAGAATACATGTAAGGAATACCACCGCAAATGTTATACTTTGCTGACAATAAGCAGGCCAAAAACACTTTTTGATGACTGAGCAAAAGCCTTAGACATTACATTCCGATCTAAGTGTTCACTAAGCCATAGACCTAGATATTTGTATTCGTCTTTCACTTCAAAATTACCACATTTGAAAACAGTGAGCGAGGAATACTTGACTTTCTAAAGGGAGCCAGGTATTTAACTCAGCATATTCTTCATTTCACTCACATTATTGGTTATCAAAGCCATATCACCCGCCATATCACCCGAATACGTAAGGGTGTGAACCATGCTGTTATTTACCATAACCCGCACTGTGACCTTTTCATTTCATCCTTAAATCTCGAAAGTTCCCGTCTAATGAATCAAACGCCGTCTTTACGTCGACGAAACGCACAAGCATGGGCCGCCGTGTTTGTATTTTGTTTTCCATCATGGAGGTCAGAGAGAAAATGTGATCAAGACAATTACGCTACTGTCTGAAACCAATTTGCACCTGCGATATGATTTTGTTTTCCTCTAACCAGGTGCCTCACCTGTTGGATAAAATGTAACGGTAAACTTTATCAACATGACATAGCAGGGTTATTAATAATTGATACAAACACAAACACACATCTGCTAGGAGGCGCTAAACTTTTCATGTGTAATCGTAGAATACTCCGAATACGAAAGTCACTTCTTTCCGTATAATACAGTAACATGATTTTAACACCCAAAAATAGGTTGTTGAAAATGGTTCTATAACTGGAGATGAAAAGACATCAGAGTCCAGACTATTCCCAATATCTGGCCAGGGTCCCGGGTTGTTTGCGTACAAAGAATGACCAATGTAATTGTCTGGTTTGTTGACCAATTTTGCTAGGGAAATCGCTGCTCGTCAAATGAAACAATACAATTAGGCTTGATTTGATTACTGCAGCACTCGATCAAAACTCAGTTGAACAGACAGCGGGAAATTCATAGTGTAAACTGTTGCGGCCAGTCTTGGGGTCCCAGGCTCTAACAATGGAATTTATTGGACACGTGCAGGAGTTGACATTCTGTGGCAGGAGTTCTGTGGTTATTTCAAGTGAATGGTCTGTCCTTTGTTATCGTCTGTTGGAGATTGTTTGTTACTGTTGTTTTGTTTTTGCAGATCTCGACCTATCAAGATGGCGTACGGAAACTTACGAAGAGCCGGCATTGCACATCTCATTTTTGGAATTTTATCTCTTATTGTTGGCATCTCGTTGGTCGCCGTTACCTTTAGTGGAGGCAGCAGTAAGTCAATAATTAGTAAGATACTAAAGTGATGGTTAGTGCTTTGAATTTTTGTTGTTAGAGAAAATATGACAATGATAGATTTGTCTTGTCTTCCGAAATATGTGATTATAAAATTGTTATAGAATGAATGTTCTGCTCATACGTCTGTGTGCCATTAGGATAGTATTACCGGTGTTGGTGTTTTCGCCTCAAACACATCATGTCAACTGTTTTTGTTCAGTGAGTGACTGTTCTTGTAACTTTAGAATCAGTAACGGATCCCAGTCGAATGGACATGTCATTATCCTTGGGTTTCATTGATCTCGTATGGGAGAAGGTCTAAGCACAGCTACGAAGGTTAACGCCCAAAGTTCCAACGACTCTAATGAACTGAAGGGAAGATTTGAAAACTTTGGAAGTCTCAAAAACAAAGTTTTCTTTATACCACTTATCAATATGAGATTGGTTTCAAATATTTCCTTAATCAAATTTGCGGTGATTTCAGGGAAAGTACTGATAGTTGGTTATTGGTTGAGACCAGGCTCTACAAGTCGGCTTGTCACGGCGGGTCATTTAATGCGCCTAGCATGGTCTCTATAATAATTACCTGTCACCCCTTTGCAAGCACGGAATCACTTCCCAGTCGAGTAAGGAACAAATTTACAGTGCCGGCAACTGGTCTGAATGAAAGATTCGCAACTTTGACGGAATGCGAGCTTGTAGCCGCTGTAGGATTTTAAAAGACTTTATGATATCGAATTGATGTCGACTACCGTTGCGAACTGAAGAATGAAATTAAGTCACGTGTTAGACGTATGGATGTGTTGTGGCGAGGAACAGTGTCTGGCGGGTAGATAGAGAAAAGAGCTTCACATTGTGGTCCAAACTTATCCCAAAATTCGACCGCTTGCACCATGTCTGCATGCAGCCTGCTATCAGTTTACTGTAAATTACATTTATTTTCAGGCGGCAATATTACTTCATTTCTGGTTTACATTGGCTACTTTGCCTCTCCACTGTACTGCTCCATATGGCCTATTATAGCTGGAGCAGTGGGCGCGTGTGCCAACGAAGAGCGCTCCAATTCCATCACGTGCATTGTAAGTTTTCTATTTCTGGCAAATTAGTTGAATTAAACACGTGTGTTAACTCAAGGCAGATTATGCAATGTAATCAATTTTGAAGTATAGGCAATAGATTTTAGAACTAATGTATATATTAATATTTTTAACACCTCTTCTTTTGTGGCAACAACCTGTGAGATGTCAAGTCTGACTAGGGAAAATACCTGTGTATTCTCTAGCGCCATGCCATACACATATTTATTTCAATTAAGTAGTTTAGGATGCGAATAGGGTGTTTCAAAGATTATTGACACAGAGTGACACACCTGTAGTGACGCAAGTCTTTACAAAAACATTCGCAGGTTAATTGTAACTGTGCTTTTATGCATAGAACAAGGACAATACACACCCGGAAAACTTGTGTGATAAAAACACTTTGTTTTGCTCAGAACTTTTAAATAATTTTGTTTGCTCGGAGCACAGCCACACACAATTCTAATTGTACGTGCGCCCCCGTTTGTCCTCACCTACCGATTTTACTGTGAGGGCCCTGAGTTATAGAAATGGTTGGTTGGTAGAATTCTACACAATGCATTTAGGTTTGATACTTAAATAACACTACACGGGAGTTGTGGATCCTACTTTGATGGCTGTATGTGCTATACATCCGAGGTTTGCTAAATGAACGTACATGTATGCCTTGCTCTTGTTAGTTAGTGAGTTACTAGCATACTTCATGGATGGCTCAAGGTTTACATTTTATTAGCAGACTTCTGCTTCTAACTTCGTAAAGCTGTAAATAAAAAAAAATTCTTAAAATGTATCAAAAGCCGATGTTGGAGCCCAAGAAACTGAATTGGAACGCACTGTTTTGGGCTAGGGTGTATTGTATTTCACGGTCATTGTTTATTGCGCTGTTTATTCTCCGACTGTTGTTTTTAGAAAGTCTGTGTCATCGTGTTCTCTATCTTTGCCACGTTGGCGGCTGCCGTACAATTGGGTTTGTGCGCTTTCTATGGATGGTTATCGATTGGCGTAAGTATTGAACCCTATTTGAAAATTTGATCTATTTTGTTCAGTTGTGTGGCTTTTATTACTGGCATTGGCGACCAGAGACTGAAGATAATTTTGTCGCTTTTACCTCACACCCTCAATTTGACACGCCCACCCCATGTCTTTAACACTTTTTAACTGCTGTCCGATCGTTTGTGTCACGCCCCTTTCCTCGCTAGTCACGTGCCACCTTTCTTTTGTTTCTATCATTCAATTCGCGTCTCTTCCGGCCTCGCAACCAATGTCACGCCTCTCCCTGGTCTTCACCTCTCTTATGTCGTCCCCTTCATCGCCATCATCGCACCAATCTCTCATCATTGGTGTCGCTGCTCTGTCTAGGTGCCGCTGCCCTGTCGGGGTACTGTTCTCGCCGGTTCGCCTCTTCCCCCGTGTAGCTACACCGCTATGTTTGATGAGACTGAAGGCTTCAGTCCAGACTGTTGAAACTAGATGTGTTGTAGCCTATTATACAGTGACTTAAATATTTTCGAGATGAGGAGTGTTGCTGTTGCATTGATTATGCAAATAATGTGTACCCGTGCAGTTGATATTACTGTCGAATTGGGTATCCATGGTAACTCGCTAAAAGGATTAATTTTTGTGTTGACAAGATGTGTTAATTTAACCTGTACCAATAACATATGTCTACTTATTTAAGTGTAATAAATGTCTTGAATGCAAACATGCACACATTATGATTCTTGATAAATTGGTGAACGTGTATTTTTATCATGACTTTCCTAAATACATTTAAGGGTGTTCACTAGTACGAACGCGGGTACACTTGAAACATTAGGATACAATTTCCGATGTTACCATTGACCACATATATTCCTATTGTATTATATTTGTAAAGCAACTCTAAATTTGTTCAATATGATAAGTTTGCATTTAACGTTGTTGATATTTTTGAAATTCTTATATGTAGTGAATTGCTTTAACTTATGGACAAAGTGAAAGTATAGCTGGAAAGCATTTGTTCACACAACAATGCACAATTGTTTCGTCTGTTTGTTGCAGGCCTTCAGTGGCAGCAACGCTACCGCAATCGCCATTGGGGCCTTGACTTGGGCGGGAGCTCTTCTAGGCTTGTTGACTTTCATCACCGCCATTGTTCACGCCAGTATCGGCTGCTGCTGCACAGAGGGTTCGAATAGAGTAAGTATCCACGTAACTACAAAGTAGGAATGATATTTCTGACATTGGAAAAACTGATACTTCTTTAATAGTCGCCATCAGGCTCTGGAGGTTTGTCGGGTTATTTTATGCACCCGAGTACCGCCTCAAGTAATGACGATCTGCTATATTTCTCCTGGTGCAGAAACTACTTTTCATATGAGGAATACATTTAGGATAGGTTGGTTGCACTATGTGGTTGCAATCAAAATTTAGTTTCTTTATCCACGGCCTTACATAGAAGTCTATGTTTTGAGAGAACGCAGGTTTGTAGTCGCTTTGAATAACATGGTAACATTTTTGTCTTCAGGTTATTTAGTTAAAGTGGAGGTAAGATTGAGCTGTTTCGACGGCATGTATCTTTTGTGATTGCTTCATGAGGCAGGCTTCATACAGTTGGGTGTTGGACTAGCGCCTGCATGTATGTTGGCATTGCTTTCGCTCCATAAACGATAGTAGTACTCTTGGTGAATTTGTCCCGCTCAGGTTATTGCATAGATTACTGCTGACGTGTTGTAGTTGAAAGGTGCGCCTTCACGTATCTGCTGCTTCCACCCATTTCCTACCCTTTGCACGGTTCCCAAACCAGGCCCATGCATCACGGTTCCCAAACCAGACCCATGCATCACTTGATTTTGCTCTAGCTTTGACTCAGATGTATTTGTTGCATTTTGCATCAGTTTGTATGGAGTTCTGTATAAATGCTGTGAGGAAAATTGGATCTGTCAATTGCTGGATAATGATTGACGAAATAAGAGAGGAACACACCGTAGTCAAGGAATGGTTATTGTTAATTAACTCAGTTATGAGCATATTTTCAAAAATTGTAGTGTGGAGCGTAGGGTTAAATTTCTGATTTAAACACTTGTTATGAAGTCGACCTCTGACTGATTTCGCGGACACTCTTGATCATTAAGCCAAGCCTATCGGGCAAAAGATGCGCGCTTTTTGAAAGAACATGCCACTGCCGGGTGTAAGACTTTGCGAGATGTGGCGATCGCGGTTTCCAAATGATAAGTGTCGTTGCACTTGTGGTCATGCCTGAAGGTGGAAGGTTAATTCCACCGTGCACAGAAGTGAGCCACAGTCAGGAAATACGTAGACTATTTTAGAAATTTCGCTGTGTGAAGTAACGCTTTCTATCGCACTGGTATTCTGGGATTGAAGGTACAGTAGCTGTCAAGTTGGTGCTAAGTTTTTATGCGCTCACGTGAAAATTTGCGAGTATCTTTCTGATGAGGAGACAGAAGCTGATTTCCGATTTGTTCGACCACTGTGGCGCACCCTAGTGGGGATTTTGTTTTTTTGCCGGTGGCTGTCCTTCCTTAAAGGCGAAGGCAACCTTTTTCCATGTCATTTTGAGCTAAAATAAGGTTGGTTGGTTATCCTAGACAAATTTTCCACTTAATTACAGCTTTTCGTAATTTTATTAATTACTCGTCCGCTACTGCGGAAGTGACGTTTTAGGAGGCAAGCGTTTCCCGCCACTTGGTTTTGCGTTGACTTTACCGTGCGAATCTGTTCTATTCTACTTTTGTTTTGTGCTGTTTTTCAACAATTGTCGCCACCACTTTCCATCGGC
>NMRA01000287.1:12639-65934 GCA_002633005.1 Phoronis australis | reverse complement strand
GGCAGAAAGTGCTTGCCACACACACAGTAATTCTCCACTGCTTTGTACGTTGCGTGGACGGGTAACGCTGCGTTCTTCACACGAACGAGCCAAGTACGGCGAAGTGTGTCATCCATCGGAAAGCGATGCAAAGGTACTCCCAAAGCGCGCGTGAGCCGATAACTGGTACATTCCGGTACACAGCAACAGTGTGGCATGTTGACTGACTAGTAAATGAAAGCAAACGACCACGGAACTTAACACAACCGAGGTAGAACAATGACTGACTCGGCAGTTCTCACCGTCAGACTATATGAAAAGAAATTGGCGCGAAATGCTTGCCTCCTAAAACGTCACTTCCGCAGTAGCGGACGAGTAATTAATAAAATTACGAAAAGCTGTAATTAAGTGGAAAATATGTCTAGGATAACCAAACAAACTTATTTTAGCTCAAAATGACATGGAAAAAGGTTGTCTTCGCCTTTAACCCTTGACAGATTTTTGTGAAATTTGGCGGATGTGTTCATATTCATCTGCCATCGGATTATGACGGGTTTCTGACCAATTTCTGACTATTGGTGTGTCCCCTAGTGGTAATTTTAATGTTTTCCCCTGTATATTCGTAGTTCATTGATGGATTTCCAATTAATCCTGTCCAATAAGGTTTCTATTGAGGTGGCGACATTGCTTTCCCATTTGACGTGTTGGTTGTGGATCACCTAGTGAGAATTTTTTAACATTTCTGAGTCCATTTTTGGCGTCTGCCTCTCTATCCGCCTAACTGCTCTGAGGATCATGTTTCTGATGAGAAGGGCTGACGTTGATATTTGAACGGGTTGGGTAACCTAACTTGGGTTACTATTGGTGTTTTTTCGTCTACGGCTGTGTCACCTTAAGCCTTTGTAGGACCTCCTGTGAAATTTGGCTGACGTGCACCTGTAGAGCTGACATGTTATGACGAGTTTCAGGCCCATTCGACTACTGCTGTGCCCCCTAGTGGTAGTTTTTTACGTTTTGCATCTGGATCTTCGGAGTTCACTGATGGATTTTTGTGAAAATTGGCAAATTAGTTTCTATTAAGGTGATGACGATAGTTTTCCAATTTCTTATTGGTTCAACGTATTTTTGCACCACCTTGTGACTCTTTTTACTTTTTCGAGTCCATGTTTTCCATCCATCTCGTTATTTGTTGAACAGCACATTTCATGCTTTTGGTGGACACTTTTTTAGAAACTTAAAGGAAACTTGTAATGGGGAATGTTAGGCTTGACTAATAAGAAGTTGGAAAATTACCTTTTTTTACTCTCGCGACATCTAGCGACCAGATAGCATTTTACCGGATGTAGCTCTTTGACCTCCTTCTGATTCCGGCATTTGCTGATACAGAAACACACTGCGATCGAAAGAGAATTTACAAGCGACATTTAACTGCATTGCGTCTTCTGTTACACAGGCAGAAATCATACTTATTGTTATGATGCCTTAAACTTATTAACTGGATTGTGTTTCGTCGACTTATAACTACGTGGAAATAAATTGCACATTAACCTATGTATAAATTTTGGTGATGGTGCGCGCCCCCTGAAGGCTCCACCCCTGATTTGTATTGTCTCCTTTGCTTAATTGTGTTGGGCGTAAGTCAGCCAATCACTTAGACTTCTCAATTGGTGACAAATTGTGCGTGTTTTGATAACTTGGCATACTGGTAACTTCCAGGGTAGATATTCTTACAACCTTACGGTACGCACTGTCGTTCTTATTTCATTGTTACAATTATTTTCTTGTTAGCTGTAATTATTTTTCTCACCAACCACAATTCAGTTCGTACTAACTCAATTCTTGTATTCTTTCCTCACGTACATCAACAACAGTGTGCATACGTCAGGGCTTGGAATTTTCCGCTTTTAAGAGGATTTCCTCTTCCTTTTTCGTTTCGATTTCCCCTTATTTGATTTCCTGATACCTCTTTTTCGTTTCTTTTTATCATTATTTTACTTTATTAAAAATAATGGAGAGCAGACCGTGTAGAAATGACGCTTCTTTAAACAAAAATGTACCTGTGCAGTGGAGAGTAATTCGTTTTCTCCTTTTCCAGAATGAAGCGTACCAAATGAAGTAAAGTCTTGCAAAATTCGTTCCGAAGAACGTCTTCGTGATTCTTGAAGAAAACAGCCAACTGGTTCTGTTATTAATCTATATGTCTTGCGTTCATTAGCGAAGAACTTTTTCAAAACTACTAGTGTGCAGTTATCGATTGACAGCGCCACCTGTTGATCACCAGTATTATTAACTTGGCAACAGGACAGGTTTCACCCCCTTGCAAACTCACGAAGTATCTGATACGTGTATAAACGTGGGCAGCTGACAATCGCTGATTTTAAACTTTGCAAAACTAGTTTGTGATAAATTGCTACTGAATGCATAAGTGACATTTGACTGCTATTGAAATTATTTGTAAATGTTGTTAAGTGGTGGCTTTTTATTAATAAGAATAGTATTTTGCTTCTTTTTTGTATTCATATATTTTGTACTTCAGGAAATACAACAAAGACATGAGTAAGAGTGTTGAATGAGGAAAATAAGTACAACTGTCAACATTTGATCATCAATCGATATTTGGTATAAAAATTTCCTGGTACTCGATGGCACTGAGAGCAACTTTATTCATCAAGTGCATTTCTCTTTCATTTTGTTTTCTGTTTGCTTGTTTGTTTGTTGCCAGGTCTAGTGTTTCCTTTTCACTTTGCGAGATGTTGTGTTGTAACTGGACACACGATGGCGTTGCGTCGACCATCTTTTCCACTTTCGTTCTGTGAGAGTCCAGTGATGCAGATGTAAGTTCTAATTTACTGACACCTGACGTGGCTTTTGTTCCACTGTTTTTGTTTGAGTAACTTTCCTAAAACGTGGCGCGTGGATTCATGTAGCTATATCAAGGGTTGGTAGTAAAGTTGCATTAGTTTTCCGCTACGAGACATCGTTCTTAATTATTTGACAATTGGTATAAACTTAATTAACGTCCAATTTGTAATTGTTGTGATGTAGATGAAGTGTTGAGCATGAGCGTTTTACTAACGATGTGGTTGTTAAACTATTAGATGATGCAATAAAGTGTGCGTGTATGTAAAGAATCTTGAAATGTCGTGGTAGCTTTTGTTAAGGGTCATTTTTATAGATGTCTGTAATGATGCTTTTCGAAAATAAATAAATTTTCTTATAACCCCACTCAGACAAAATTTATTAAAATTCAACACGTAACCGTTATTAATGTTCCAAAAGCCCGGGAAATATTAAATTAAAGTTCTTACGCCCCACAACTTATCAAAAGCCCAGAGAAGAAGCTACAATGCTTTCACAGAACTAGCAACCCCATCCGCAATATCCCGCTGAACTAACAATCCCGCAAAACCTCGTAACATCTCGGAGAAATTAGACACCGTAGAAATGCAAGTAACAACTCGTCTCCATTACATAATTTACCTCTTAGGGGCATTGTTATATTACGTCATCACTCGCGGGGTGTTTGGAAGATGACGGTTTGTGACTAGTGGTGACGGCGTGATATGCTATATTAGAATATCTCCATTACTAACAGTACATATAGTTAGAATATCTCCATTACTAACAGTACATATAGTTGAGAACATGGACCATCTAGCAGAATCGTTTTCAAAACCGGGATGTGTCCATGATTTGATGATATTTCACTGACATTATAAACACAGACCAACGACAGCCCCACTCCATCATTGTCTACCGACAATAGTAATAATGACGAAACGCACCAGGGCATGATCAGGACGTCTTGCGGTAGGCGTGGTAATGCTTTGCGAGGGATGGGATTTACATTGTGAGCTTAGTACGTATGTAAGCAGTGTTGCACAGATTTTTGTTTTTAATGATTACATGCCAGAGAGTGTCCTACTTTGCTTTCGTACTACACTTCAAGTTTCGTTAATAAATCTTGAGTTTTGCTCGCCAGATGGCCGGTTAAATGGAGACTGGACACAGAGTAAGAGAGGTCGATAGTGGTATAACTTAATATTAAAGAGCAACGCAAACGGTGTGTTTCAGGTATCATAAATGACTGTGCATGGCACAAAATAAGTCGAAGCCGTGCGAAATTGGGAACGCGTCGTTTGTCTATTACAAAATTATTTGTCAAAATTAATGAAAAGTACGAAGGGACTCCAATACAAAGGCAAACGAAACTAAAATTGCTATTGAGGGAAACAGCATTAGTCAGAGCCGCCCAAACAGTCATTGTCACATTTAGTATTCCTATAGGCACGGTCACAAAATACGCAATCACCGCTGGAGACCTTCACAGTTGCCCGGAAAGCAACTCCTCATCAGCAACACAACTGCTTCGTTTAATACTGATCCTTTGAACAGTTTGGCGGATAAAGAGGCGGACGCCAAAAAGGGACTCGAAATAATAAAATTGACCAGTAGGTGGCGCAGAGTATGTCGAATGAAAAGGCATCGTTGTCTTCTTAATAGACACCTATTAAACAAATTTCACGAAAATCCACCCGTAACTCAGATAACAAAGGCAAACATAAAAATGTAAAAATTGCCATGTACTAGGGGCACAGCTGTAGTCGGACTGGTCTGAAACTCGTCGTCATTTTTTGCCATCTCCATGAACAGGTTTGCAAATTACAAAAAGATGCACGAACTTTAAAATTAGCGCGTAAGTAAATAGCGACATATCTATCCAATACAGCAACTATGTGTGCAAAAAACAAATTTAGCCACTAAGGGTCAGCAAACCAGTTAAACTCATAGACATCTTAATACTATAGACCGGGCGCACGAGCTACTGCAGCTGACAACAATGAGATAAATAGAACTACCCGGTACTAGGTGTGCGTCGGCAGCCAAAACCGGCCTGTAACAACTGTAGTGTGCCACCTAGCTTCGGTCATGGTTCGTCTGTGCTACCTCCTCTCCATCGGAGGTACGTAATGCCTGTAATCTTTCTTGGATTCGACATGATGGCAGAGCGCAGTCAAATATCAATTATGCGCGTTGAATTGTTAACACAGAAACATCACCAAGACTGGGGTAAATAAGTAATTCAACGCGTTGACTAAGCACGTGCGCCGCACGTTGGTTAAGGAACTGTGCGCGTTGCTCGCTGGTTCCCTACGTACGTGCCTAGTCAGCACGTGTGCTGGCTACCGACCAGCTAGCGGCACGCAGGGAACCAGCGAGTGCGCGTTGAAGAAGCACATTTCAACGCGCAGAAGATATTCGTTTAACTATCCCAGTACAAAGTTTAGCATTACAAGACTAGAAGTTTTGCAATCTTGATCCGGATGCAGTTCGCGCTACTGTATGCCTAGGTACAACAAGGGGGAACCAACAATGTGTAGGACTTCAAAATCAGTCTGCTGTACTGCAACGCGATGGCCTCACCCGAAAAAACTAGTTGGCCGTGCAATAACCAGTTGCCGGTGATCAAACACGATGGCCGGACTTCCTCAGAGACTCGCTTTGTATACCGGTCTCGAAGGATTTAAAGTGACATTTACTATTTATTTTTCGTACCCGTTTGTTTGTTTTGTTCAAACTCGGCGATCTGTTCGACCATTGAGTTTGACCACCGGCCATCCCGTTTTAGGTGCGGCCAACCACTTTTGTTGTTGCGGCCATCCACTTTTGAGGTACTGGCCAACCTGTTATGAGGTCCGTTCACCAAGTTAGAACACTGGCCATTGGGTTTTGCAATCCATCTAGCTTGTTTTTTGAAGTGCGGACAAGTGTTTTGTCAGAGTTGTTGATTGTTCATGCAGTTAATGTCTTCACGTACACACGCAATATAACCAGTGGTCAACTTGCCTCTCATAACAAGGCGGAGATATTGCTCAGGTTTCTCAATTAATAATTTGATTAATCATTCCAGAACAGATTCAAACTTGCTCTATGTTCATATCATACAAGCCAGAAATAGGCCTACAACCGGCAGTAACGCCTAGTCTCTCAAAACAAAATTGTTCGAACTCTTGACTGACCGGAGCAAAGGCCTCCACTATCCGTTACACCAATAGACCTCTTGTCTGACTCAACCAAGCACTTCCGCCATCCGCCCCACTAATAGTTGAATCCAAATCTTGGTCAAGGTTTTCACTCACAAGCGAAATAGAACTAATGATCAACTTGCCTGTGTCCCCAGAGGCTTCTCAAATAATAATTTCACCAAACATTCCAGAACAGAATCAGCGTCAATTCGTGTTTACACTGCGCGTCTTCAAACTCTTCATATTTTCTATTTAGCTGATCCAAAGTATTTTGAATCAGGTACCAGTCTACAATTTAAGTATCAGTCTCTGGCAGCATTACTACGAATGTTAACGCTTTTCGTAAAACAAGAATTCTTACGTATTTTGCAGTCTCAGCCTCGTTTCGCGCCACACACTGTCGTTTAGCGATATTCTCCTGGTTTCGGCACCAGCAAATGCCCACAAACAATCTAGAAAGTACATTCTATTATTACGCCATTCCCTCCCAGAATAACTTTCAAACATGACGTTTCGATCTCCTGCCGTCAGATGATGACAATTGACTGTGAACTCCACTTACAATGCAAAGAAAATTTCTAAAGTACAAAAACAAAGGTTAGATTATACAAGATACATTAGTTCTGACAGGACTTTACAAGGTAAAAAGTCGCATGTGTGTTGTTGGTTGAAAGGAGACGCGTCCAATTTTTCGTTTCGAGTCGTGTAAGACTATCGGATCACTCACTGTCTGTGAAGTCACACACAAAATCGGGCTGTGAGACAAGCAGACGTTTAAAGTTGGACTTTGCACATTCAGAAAGATGCAAAAGCTGTAACTGAAGAAAGTTACTAATAAATACATATGTCAGTGGACCCCCGAATACCAATGTGGTCAGAGGTCGAAGGTCAGCTACAATGCTGCTCTCCCTACGTCCATCTCTCATGGGTAATGCCTGATATGGATCGCTTCATAATTCTGTAGTAATTTCTAAATGACCAAGGGGCTACGACAGACATCTTTTCAACCATCAACTGTAATAATTGATTGGAGTAAAACGGCAAAAACATTTCCGTCTGAGGAATGAGCACAGAGCATTTCGTGTCTTTTTCAAACTTACGTTGTGTGAGAAATCGCGTACATCTATGTCCGTACCGGATGATTTTCACGTGTTTTTCTGAAACAGTGAGGCTTAGTACGGTACAACAGCTGAACCAACTCTTTCCTGAATCCTGGACTGCCAATACAGTGCAAGGCGAAATTTACACTATGATTCACGTTGATCAATATGTAAGCAACTGTTGCCAACACAGAGTTTTCTGTAACGTTGTATAGTCCACTAAAAACTGCAACCATGTATGGCACCAGAGCTGTTGTGAAAGTCACTGATACAAGGATTAACATCATTGTCAGTTGGCGCTGTTTCGTCAAAACTTGGGATTTGTGGGAATCCTGTGTTGAGCTCGACATCTGAGCACGTTTTGTCGTTGCTACATATGTCTTGCATATTATGACAGCATTTATTATGATAAGAAAACATACAGGAATGATAGTAAACAAGCAAGCTTCAAAAATGTTTTAAAACTTGGCAACATCATCTGGTACGTCGTGGAACGGCTCTGTGAAACAATCAGTAACTGTTCCGTTTGTATTTGTGTCTGGTCGAACGTACATGTAAACCAAGTACGGCATGCAGACGAGTAGCGACGAAACGCCTATGGTTAGGGACACAGTAATAGCTCGATGAACTGTAAAATTAGATCTCACTGTTAAAGGTATCACAACGGCGGCGAAACGTTCGAAGGTCAAGGCCAACACTGTCCACACTGAAGCAAAGGACAAAGCAGCTGAAACAAATATGCTTACTGCGCATGACATGTTCGTTCATTTTGAAAAAGTGAAGTAGACCACGAGATTACTCAGGAGGCAGATGGTGTCTACTAACGAAATGACGCTGAGATAAAAGGAAATCGTGTGCGTCCTCCAGCTTCGTCTTAAAACCAGAAAGGACAACGTGTTGCCGACGATCGCCGACTGCGCATAACGCACACTGAGTGTACAAATTGACATTTGCCACAAAATCTTCTTCTTTTTCTCGTCCTTTTTCTTCATCTTCGTTTTTGTATTTAATGTAACGTCCCACGCTTCATCAGGATAGAAAAGCATAGTTGTAGCTGATTGAACATATATTGGCAAGGACGAATGCGATCTGTAGATAAACGCGCGCTTTGCTTTCGACACAATAACTGTTGTTCGACAATTAAGGCTTGTAACCATACACTACTAATTAACTTTTCGCTACGTAACTGCCAAGTGTGTTGATAGCGCTATGGATCGTTCAATTGGATGACAACAAAGGGTTTAATTTTGCCTGAACTTTACTATATCTCTTGTACATAGCGTACTTAGGAAGAATAGCAATTTTACGACACTGCTATTAAAAAATAATTTTAATTTTTAAATGTCAATTAGGAAGAATATAATGTGGACTAGTTGTACTTAAGCCCAGAACGCGCGAGCAAACATTATAGACCATGGGCCGTAGGCCAGAGGAGGCCTAGAAAACCCCTTCTGTGACCACTTTAGGGGGACAATTTAATTCAGGTGTTTTTGATGTTACAAATCATTGTACTTTATGAATCAAAAAAGTTCCTGCGATTAAACGTGCGCATTTTTGTGAAATTTGATGTTAAAATTGTGCAAATTCTACATGAAATTAAAAATAGTTAGAAAAGAAGAAAATTAAGAGTCCATAAAAATGATACTGAAGGTAATATTCCTACAGGCTGTGTTAAGTCATAATAAACACATACTTTGTTATATTTTTCAAGTAGAATTATGGAAGAAATATGAATTTATGGGTGCCACCTGTTGATGAAATATGGAACTATCATTCATAGTGTTTTATGCTGTTTTTACTGTTGGTTAAACTATAATTATCAAACTGACTTTGTCTAACATTTATTTTATAACATATTTACTAATCTGTCATACAAAAACAATCATTGCTACAAGTCCAAAGCATACAATTTGTCAAAAAATGGAGACAAAAGTATAGAATATCAACAAATGCAATCGGATGAAGTACAAAAGGCCGAGAAATTAACAGGATAAAATGCCATTACTATAGAAGTAAATATGAAATAGAAAAATGTTTTACAAATCGCCAGGCTCACTGGGCCAGTTACTAGCCCGGTTTCTGTCTCTTGTGAAGATGTCTTTCCGAGTTCCTCCGGCTGGGATGCAAGTACATCACACCGTTACTCATCATCTGACTTAATTTCATCACTCTCTTTGACATTCTCACAGTTTTGGCAGTTGCACATTTCAGTGCATTTTAGTCCAGCATTTACACAAGAACAAATGTTTGTTTAACAACAGTTCACTCTGATTCCGTTTTGGACAAACGAATTGTAGAATAGGGTAAATTATCTGTTATTTCGATTTAAGATTTCCAGTTGGGACATATACATTACAACCTCTTTTTGGACAAAGTTTCCTCGAGGAGTGAAATTAACACACTTAAATGCTCAAATGGTACTGGCACGAACATAAACCAGCTTGAGTTGGAAACTAAACCTCCAGTCACGAAAAGACTGTAATAGTGAGACAAAGAAAAAATGTGCACCTAATTATTTATGTGAATTAGCCTCGAAACTGAAAATCTTCTTACTTGTCGGGGGCCGCGAAGTCGGGTTCCTCTTCCACAGGTTGTACAGTAACAATGATTTGAATATGTATTTGTATTTCTAAATAAGGATTTCCCAAACATATGACCATAGCATATGAAATCGAGTAATTGTTTCACAACAACTTCCTGACAGCAAACACTGAATTAGCATGTGCTCACACGGCCTCGGTGCCCGGTCAATTGCCCTTGTTGCAGGCATCAAAAGCCTGTAACGCAGTGGTTTAATCATTGCTGGCTTCTCAACATTTGCACTCATGAATACTGCAAAGGCATTAAAAATTGTATTTTATGATACACACTTTGTTTCAGTTTCATATAAGCATTGGTTAGGATGAGAATAATTCATTTTGAAACAGAACGCAGAATAATAAACGTCTACATGGCAACTTGCCTGGCGCCAATCCCGACTTATTCAAGAGCTCATCCGACGAAGACTTCACGGGTCGGATCGTTAGGTTTCACAGGCTATCAGTTCGAACCGGAATACACTGATCAAGAAATACTAGAGATGCGCCATGAACATGCACAGGCAACGGAACGTATGGATAGTTTTTTGGTACGCCAGAATTCGTCAGAGAAATCACAGACACGGAGATGTTTCACGGCCCCATACTTGCTATTAACAGCGTACCTTTCATTCTTCACTACTTGGAGCCACTTCCTAAGCATTTCGGGCTCTCGAGATAGTCGACCGTATATTATACGGTCTCTTATTAAGAGGCTGTGTAGATATAGACCGGTGAAGACGGTAAAAGATCAATTAAATCGGGTGGCATTCTCCTTTAACTCTTTCTGAATGAGAAAAGCCAAGATTTTTTAGTCGATTCCTATACTTTTATGCAAAATGGTGGCTGAAGTTTGTTTCAATCTCTGTCGCCTGCTGTCTGGGAAACCGAATGCCATTTCAGATGGCAGTCAAGCAGTTCGAAATTGCCAAGCGGTTATCCAGTAAGGGGCATATTGTAGCACCAATTATAGAATCTAGAGAGAACAGTCATTCTGAATCTGTGGTCAGATTTTTTCTAGCACTTGCAGAAAACTGCCAAATTTGGGAGTTTTGATCCTATTTTTCTATACCGGGACTTTTGTCGATGTGAATTAACCGTTTAAAAATATGTGGCATAATTTAGGTTAAGTTGTCTTGAGTAGTGTTTGTGAGTTGAGAATACTTCAAAACCTTCTGTTTATTATCAGACTCCGGATATGGACGTGAGTAAAGAACTCATCTCTAATTAGGTGTGCGTCGGCTCCCAAAACCCTGTGACAACTGTAGTGTGCCACCGTCTGCTGCCTCCTCTCTGTCGGAGGTACGTATTGACTGTAATCTTGTCTTTGATTGGACATAATTAAGAGAGCGGTCAAATATCAATTATACGCGTTGAAGTAACACAGAAAGAGCACCAAAACTGGAGTTAATAAGTGATTCAACGCGTTGACAAGGCACGTGCGCACGTTGATTAAGCAACTGTGCGCGTCGAATAAGCACATTTCAACGCGCAGAAGGTATTCATTTCACTATCCCGACACAAAGCTTAAACATTACAAATCTTGCCAACTTTATCCGGATACAGTTCGCGCAACTGTATGCCTAGGCACAACAAGAGGGCTTCAACAATGGGTAGGACTTCAAAGTCAGTCGGCTGAACTGCAAAACCAAATGGTCGGTGATCAACCTGGTGTCCAAACTCCAAAACACGATGACGTCACCCAAGAAAACTAGTTGGCCTGTGCTGTAACCAGTTGGTGGGTGGTCAAACATGACGGTCCGACATCCTCAAACACTCGTTTGAATTTGAATGTCTCGAAGGTGTTCGAGTAACATCTAGTGTTCATTTTTGTACCCGTTTATTTGTTTTGTTCAAACTCGGCGATCTATTCTACCATTGAGCTTGAGGACCGGCCATCCCGTTTTAAGTCCGGCCAACCATTTTTGTGGTTGTGGCCATCTAATTTTGAGGTACCGGCCGACCTGTTTTGAGGTTCGTATACCAAGTTATAACCCTGTCCATTGGGATTTGCAGTCCAGCCAGATGGTTTTCAAGTCCGGTCAAGAGCTTTTGACTAATTTCGACCCATTGTTGGTTCCCTCTTTTTCTGAAGGCCTTCTCGTACAAGCGCAAATAGAACCAATAGTCAACTTGCTTCCGATCACAAGGCGAGGGTATTGCACAGGTTTCTCAACTAATAATTTGCTCAAACATTCCAGAACAGATTCAAAATTGCTCTCTGTTTATATCATAAATACCAGAAACACCACCGGCAGTAACACCTACTCTCTCAAACCAAAATTGTTAGAACTCTAGACCGACCGAGACAAATGCTTCCACTGTGAGACTGGCAGGGGTTTAACGTTCGACTATGCACTCTCAGAAAGATGCAAAAGCTGACATTGAAGAACGTTTCTAATAAATACATATGTCAGTGGACCCACGAATACCAATGTTGTCAGAGGTCGAAGGTCAGCTAGGACAATTCTGCTCTCCCTACGTCCATCTCTCCTGGGTAATGCCAGATATGGATTGCTCCATAATTGTGTCGTAATTTCTATATGACCAGGGGGCTACGAGAGACATCTTTTCCACCATCAAGTGTAATAATTCATTGGAGTAAAACGGCAAAAACATTTCCGTCTGAGGAATGAGCACAGAGCACTTCGTGTCTTTTTCAAACTTACGTTGTGTGAGAAATCGCGTACATCGATGTCCGTACCTCGTGATTTTCACGTGTTTTTCTGAAACAGTGAGGCTTAGTACGGCATAGCAGTTGAGCTAACTCTTTCCTGAATCCTGGACTGCCAATACAGTACAAGACGAAATTTACACTATGATTCACGTTGATCAACAAAAAAGCGACTGTTGCCAACACAGAATTTCTTGTAACGTTGTATAGTCCAATAAAAACAGCAATCGTGTATGGCACAAGAGCTGTTGTGAAAGTCACTGATACAAGGATCAACATCATTGTGAGTTGGCGCTGTTTCGTCAAGGCTTGTGATTTGTGGGAATCCTGTGTTGAGCTCGACATCTGAACACGTTTTGTCGTTGCTATATATGTCTTGCATATTATGACAGCATTCATGATGATAAGAAAACATACAGGAATGATAGTAAACAGGCAAGCTTCAAAAATGTTGTAAAACTTGGCAACATCATCGGGTATGTCGTAGTATGACTCTTTGATACAATCTGTTCCGTTTGCATTTATGTCTGGTCGAACGTAAACCAAGTACGGCATGCAGACGAGTAGCGACGAAACGCCTATAATTAGGGACACTGTAACAGCTCGACGAACTGTAAAATTAGATCTCACCGTTAAAGGTATCACAACCGCGGCGAAACGCTCGAAGGTCAAGGCCACAATTGTCCACACTGAAGCAAAGGACAAAGCAGCTGAAATAAATACGCTTATTGCGCATGACATATACGTCCATTTTGGAAAGGGGACGTATACAACGAGATGACTCAGGACACAGAAGGTGTCTAGAAACGAGATGACGCTGAGATAAAAGGAAATCGTGTGCGTCCTCCAGCTTCGTCTTAAAACCAGAAAGGACAACGTGTTGCCGACGATCGCGACTGCGCATAACGCACACTGAGTGTACAAAGTGACATTGGCCACAAAATCTACTTCTTCTCGTCCTTTTTCTTCATCTTCTTTTGTTGTATTTAATGTATCGTCCCACGCTTCATCAGGATAGAAAGGCATATTTGTAGCTGATTGAACATATATTGGCAATAACGAATGCGATCTGTAGATAAACGCGCGCTCTGCTTTCGACACAATAACTGTTGTTCGACAATTAAGGTTTGCAACCAGGCACTACTAAGTAACTTTTCGCTACGTAAATGTCAAGTGTGTTGATTGCGCTATGGAACGTTCAATTGGATGACAACAAAAGGTTTAATTTTGCCTGAACTTTATTATATCACTGGAATATAACGTAATTAAGACGAATAGCAATTTTACGACACTGCTATTAAAATCAATTTTTTTAAATGTCAGTTACAAAAATATAATGTACAGTAGTTAGACCTAACCCAGAGCAAGCATTATATTACTTGTATGTTCACAGAAAATAACTCAAGTTTCTTAATGTGATCAGTGAAAATTTTACACTGTGATAGTAAGATTAATATTTTAAAAAATCATCACAAATCTTGGTAGATATTTTTTGTTAAATTCATAATTGGTGTAAGCCCATCGTTTGTCATACTAGTGGTCCGTTCCCAGTTGTGAGACAACAAAATGTTAGCAACTCATGGTTTGTAGAGCTTGACACTTAGCATAACGTCAAGTTGCCAAAAGTGATCTTTCAAAATGTCCATGCCGCCAAACGCTGAACGAGCTCAACAAAAATGATAAACCCATGTGTGGGCAGTTCGATAACGTGCTTACCTTTTTACCTTTGGACCAAACATTCAGTCCATCTTGCAAGTTGAAACACCTCTATGTTCCCCCTGACAACAGAAAAAGCCGCTGTGGCGTTTTCTGGAGTTCAGACGAATATTCCACCCTTGTTCGCCTTCACTCTAAAGCACGTGATCAGCAAACATTGTTTGAGCCTGCGTCAGATTTCGTTGTTTTTTGGCAAAAAATCCGACCTGCGACACTTTAATTCCTGTTGAGTTTTGAAAATTGGCAACTTCCTGGTGACTGCATTTTTAGTGGGTTACCGCACAAAATCTGAAGTCGCATTTGCGACCCGTTGGTCACAAACTCGAGCCGTGGTTCGGTGTAGACGCAAACACCTCTTAATTCTGTATTGTATACCGTGACCACTATGTATGTAAAGGTAGAAATTGAAGTAAGTTTTTTGTTTAGAAACGTCAGATTAGATGTCAGGGAGTTACTGATGCTTAGTCATGACCGTTATGTAAATGAACAGTTATGGTGAAAAAAGCGAACAGTTTTAATGCACGTTTACATTTTGGCGAACAATTAAATGTTGAGGTTGGTTTTAGACAGCACCGATATTAAAATCCTGTAAGGAAGTATCGTCATATTATTGTAAGTTTCAAAGCGAGCCACGTGTAAGAACAAACGTTCTTCAAACATACAGTTTACAACAACGCAATTATTGTCAACATATCATCTTCTTTGTAATTCTGTAAACACAACGAAAAAGTTTTATAAGTCTGTTCCTTTTTAAACAACACATGGGCTGTGTTCAGTTCACTAAGTTCACGTTATTGTCGAATATTTCGTGACACTTTAGCCACTGTGGATTACACTATAATATGTAAATGTCATTTTGGCAGAGAAATCATTGTTATACTTTTTCAAAAAGACAAACTGTCGTCCAGGTATTCTGTGCACTCTTGAAATTTTGAAAAGCTCTAACCATGAGCCCATAAGTAGCGTGTATTTCCTTTAAAGCACCAGCTTAGCCCTTCACTTGTGTGTCACAGGGATACGAACAGGAGCCTGTACGGTCAGTACGCCATCTTTGTGCAACTCTGCTTGCATCTCCTCCGCGCTGGTTCCTGCTGGCAAAACAAACTGCTTGCTAAACTCGCGATAAATACTTGAATAGCAATTCCCTTCCTGTTTTTCTTCCTTGTGCTTGCCATGGACCGTCATCATGTTGTTCTTCGTTGAAATTTCGATTTCGTCTGGAGCAAACTTTTGGACATCAAACTCTATTTTCAAGTCTTTCCCATCTTTTCCCCATCTATCGACGACGCGGTCGTTACCAAGTGTTAGTGACTTGCTTGATGTGCCCTCCAGTGGGTCGAGCATGAACATTTTTGATTTGATTCTTCGAATTTCTTCGTCAATGTTCGACATTTGCCAGTTTCTTCGCTCTTCTCTCCAGACATCAGGTAGGTGATCAAAGTAACCGTAATGGCGGCGGAGAATGGGAACATGGCGATCGAACACTGACAAATACGACATTTTCTGCAATGACCAGATTTACCATTTATTAGCAACAATCTTTTTCAGTCCTTTGAATTAAATCCACATGTTCTGATCCTTGTGTCCATTTGACCTGTTTTGTCTATTTCGTCGCGTTACACGCACTTATTTTGCATGTAATTGACACAGACAAAGCACTAACGAAGTCGTCGCACATTCACTAAATGATAACGCTACCTACTGAAAATAGTTTAATCAGCGCTCATTCATTCATTAAACAAAACAAATCCACATCTCCAAAAGTAAGCCTGTTTTCCTTTTAAAATGTTCTTCGAATATTTAGGTCTATGATCCTACGTACGTGTACATAGCCTAGGACCTGTTTTCAGAAGTTCCCAATTGGAAAAAGAACTGGCGTTTAAAACTATCTACATTCCGGTAATACACCTCTTAGTTAGTCTGTCTAACATACCTGATTTGAGTCCGTTTTTCAGTGCTGCAATGCAATCTCTGCTTGACGGTAGGTCTACTTATAGGAAACAACTCTGCATGCAATGACGAGCTCCGTGCATGCTTTGTACACAACGTAGAAAATCGTTTAGCAGGTAAAACGGGTTCACCTTCCGGGCTTTAGGATGAATCATTTCAGAGGAATGTTCAAGAACTCAACACCCAGTTTACACAATCTATCTCAGTCGACCAAGTATGCAACGCTTCCATTTTAAGAACTAGACAGCAAATTGTGTTTATGCAATTACATCTCTGTAGCAAAGTTCACAGACGAAAAAAGTGCTCAGTGCACTTGTCTCAGCGTGAATCTCGGTGGCATTTTAAAAAGCTGTCTGGGCCAGTATTAAGCAATAACCATAACAGTCATACTGTGCTTGACGTAAACGCTGACGCTAACCCTGTTGCTCATAGTTTTGGTATTGATATGTATATGTNTCGTGGTGCAGTTTGCGCAAATGCCTACAGCCGAACAAAAAGTTGGGCCCCCCCCTTGTGATATCCTAGATCCGCCACTGATGTTTAACATTATTTTTATCACAGCACTAATACCATACAGAAATTAAAATTCAAATATGTATACACGGCAGAACAAAATAGCTGATTGTGCCGTCAATGACATTTAGTTCGTAGATTCTCACTAATGAAAATGGATATGAAATTTCAGCGCTCAGTGTTGAATGTTTGCCATCATTTCGCGGTGATTCAGCATTGCAAGACTGAATCTTTACAAGGTCCTCACCCCATTAACATAACTGTTGTTCTTACAAATTCTAGTTCTTTTCTCACCAACCGTAATCCAATTCTTACTTTACTCTAACAATTATCATTTCGTGTGACTTATTGTGGTTGCAGTTTGCCTTACCCCATCGTTAAAAGGCGCTTTATTCGTGAACAAAACCGAGATTATATAAAATTTAAGTAAAATTTTCAAGGTTTTTATATCATGTAACTGGCTTCACGCCCACAGTACAGACGTTAAGGCAACATTTCTCTATTTCAATGACTTCATTCTGACATTCCTCCAGATATTTTGCAGTTTTTTCAGAGTATTTTAACCATTAATGTGCAGAACATTCCTGAATACTATTTCGTTCATAAAATGTAGGGAGAATTTGTGCTAGAAAACCTGATTGCAGTTTGCATTAGAGAAGAAATTTTACTTTTGATTCCATGTTTCCACTCTAACAGCAGGGACATATCAAGACAGGTACACCTTCCATAACTGGGGCAAATATTTCCCAAACAAGTTGAGTATTTTTTATTAACAAAATAAATGCTTTAAATAATTTTATAAACATCTTATGATTGGAAAAATATATTGTTTCTTCATTCATGTGTTGTTTTACCTTTAAAAGCATTAAATAAAGTCAATAAAGGATTTTTCGTCCACAGTAAGCACTCGTATAACGTTTACATTTTGCTAAAAATCGCCGACGACCAGTGTTCATAAAACGTAACATTACAATGTAATTAGTAAATGCGCAGTCGATGTAATGTCAACCATTTTGTCAAAGTAGTGCTGTGCAGAATTGACTCGTACAAATACTAAAACAATAGTTCACGCTGGAATTATCAGGGAAATCGGGTGACAGATGAATTAGTGTCTGGCAAGATCTCACACTTCGTCGTTGCCTCGATGACATCGTTGCTGCTGCTGGCAGAAAGATGTACATATTGAAGTCAGGTTAGGCTCAAGCTTCAAATATCAGTTTTGAATAAGCATGATGAGTTGTTAGCACATCACGGTTGTCAGTTTTTCAGACTAACTGTGTGGAGCGTAAGACAGACTTTCTGAGTAAAGTCATTTGTTATGAAACAAGACCAATCTGATGAGTTTGTGACGTCACATCCCCAGATTACAATGTGAGTAATACTTACATTTCTGTCAAATGTATCAAAATTTACTTGCGTTCTACTTTTCAGAATGGGGTTCATGTGTTATATAGTGTCTCGTCACTACATTCAGTAATCCAAATGTCCGCGTGTAATAGTTAAACGACTACACAGTCATAATAAAAGTCAACTAGTTATTTAATGTAAATGAGCGTGTGATGTCATAAGGCAGTAACAACACAGCATATTCAGTTATTAAGGACTTCCCATCATGACCCTGTTCATAAAAAAGAATTTTATTAATACATCTCAAGATATTTAATAGCCTTTAGCATACCTGCTGCTAAGAAAAAAGTTAAAAAATAAAAATATATATTTTTCCGTTATACGGGTTGTGCGTAATGGGTGGAAGACCGCCTCCTCCGTTGTTGTTTTTACCAGTACGATACTGAGGAGTTGTGAGACAAGTCCAAGGAGAGTCGCATTTTTTCAGACATAAAAATGTACGTTTGCATGGAGGCTGTAGCAACAGCAACTTGACCGAGAACGTGTCTGTGTTCAAATTTCCTAAGTATGCCTACGTGAAAGTTGCGCGGAAATGGCATCGGTTTGTGCGCTGTATGAGAGTGTGTAATGTCAATGCGGAACATGCTACAGTTTGTTCGGCTCATTTCAAGGAATCGACTCGACACCAAATGACCAAAGGTCTTCCACCAATTACATCATTTGGCGGTAAACTTGGAAATACCTTATTTTTCTTCAAGATTCAAAAACTCTCGACTTTTTGGCAAAAAATGATTATTATGTTAGATTTTATGGTATTCATTTCATATTAGCTAATCGAAACCTCAAAAAATAAGACAATGCATGCTGGGAACTCTTTCAGACGCTTCACAACAGATTCTTGACAGCATGCAATTCAATTTTTCTGAAATTAGGTGTAGTTCCATACATTTTGTTCCAAAGAAGCAATCCAGCGTCCTTTTTGGAGACAAGGAGGACACGTTCAAGTCATGGGTTCCGAAATTCAAGGTTCGGGGTTCCTCAGTTAAAGGCGAGACGACTACAATTTGAGACACTCGACTGCCTCGCGTGTTCAAACAATGTAAGTCACATGTTGTTCCGGGACAAGTCCAAGAGGCAGTAAATTCTGTAGGCTGACGAGAATTGGTGCTACACCTTTCGGAAATCGGAGGAAATTCATGTTTCAATCTAAGACATCTGGTACGTCTCTACCTAAAATGTTGAAAAACAATAATGAAACAACAACTCACAGGTCCCGGTTACGCTATAATAGTAAAACGAAAGCAAAAAGCAATCATAGCTTGTTCAACTTTGCAGATACATGTATATAAATTCTGGGTCCCAGCTTTTTGTCATTTTATTATTTCAGAGGCCATTAAAGCAGAGTACCAAAATAGGAAATATCATTTTTTTAAAGAATTGTGTGTTAAAATCAGTTTAAGTGAGGTCACGTCTTCAACAGACGAAACGTTATTTAAACTAAAGGCTGCTATAAACCTGCGTTACGTCACAAAAATACGTTTTTGATCTAGGCCACTTATTGCCATAAAATTGATCACTTTGTTCTTTACTCAAATGAAGTTTGGTGAGAACTGGAAGTTTGCTTGAGACTTTGCTGGGCGCATGAACTAATTTGCCGTAACAAGCCAACTTCTTAAACAAGCACGCTTTTCAACAATAGTAAAGAAGTGCCTAATCGATCCTAGCCCAGGGGCTTATATCGTAAAAAGTGAACAAGCACTTGTAAACACGTGCCTGTAAACACGCGCCTGTATATATAAACACACGCCTGTAAACACGTGCCTGTAAACACGCGCCTGTATATATAAACACACGCCTGTAAACACGCGCCTGTAAACACGCCAAGATTCGAACTATTTGTTTAGACTACTTACGCACTGTTGCACAAACTGGTCACAACATGTTCATTACTCAGATGAGAAGTGATTTAAGCTTCGCAAGGAACTAACAATCCGTTATTCGTCGATACCATGGTTGACTGATAAAACAAGAAATGACCCTCCGTAAGAAACCAACATGTAGAGGCTGGTCTCAAAAAATAACTAGCTGTCACTGGCCCTGGAAGTACCTCCAATTTGACTTTAAAAATTACTTCGGAACAATTTGACTCAGGAGCAGTTTGACTCAGGAGCAGTTTGGCTCAGGAGCAGTTTGGCTCAGGAGCAGTTTGGCTCAAGAGCAGTTTGGCGCAAGATCAGTTTGGCACAGGAGCAGTTTGGTGCAGGAGCAGTTTGGCTCAGGGGCAGTTTGGCTCAGGAGCAATTTGGCTCAAGAGCAGTTTGGCTCAGGAGCAGTTTTGCTCAGGAGCAGTTTGGCGCAGGATCAGTTTAGTGCGCAGGAGCAATTTGGCGCAAGAGCAATTTGGCGCAGGAGCAATTTGGCGCAGGAGCAATTTGACTCAAGAACAAATTGACTCCATTTCCATGACAGTAAGAGGTCTAGTCTAGAGGCAAATTTACAATGTGAAGTTTTACATTGTATGGCAATGTATTACAATGTATAGCAGATTAGCAGCTTTAGAGACACAATACCTGATCGCACTTTGTCAAGAACAACTAATTGGACTTCGGCTACTTAAAAGGATACTAAACCCTGTTTTGATGATTACAGCTAATTCTCGTTCTGTCACCTGCTAATGCCTCATTGACGTCAATCTTCCAAGTTAAAGGCAGGAATCAACTAAAACCTCCTACCCCGTCTCACAAACTGGACATACAAGTAATGGTCCTTGGTGGGTGGTCTCTTCCCACAGTTGCTGCCTAACTCACTAAAAGCGTAGGTCACGTTTGCACGTTTTGCAGATTTTGAAAGGAGTTTCCAAATTTTCCTCAAAACCTTTGAGAGTGGTCGAGTCTTGCAGAGTATTATTTGGTTTCAGAGCACTAGATAGGTAAGTCGTTTTTAGTATCTGTTAATAGATCAGAATCAAGTTTCGCATTCCTTTAAGGTTATCGAGCCGGTCTCATTTTGTTCCATATTCAAAGCTCTGGCAACTGCTGAAAGAAGCTGTGACGTCGACAGGGGAATACTACGATGATCGGAAGCGATATTCTAAATCGGAAGTACTCACATGCCGTGCGTCACCAGGGCAACAGCAGGCAATACTTGACAACACTGTAGCCGTGAAGAAAGTTAAAATGGCCAAAAAGCATCCGACCAAGGCGAGGCATCCCACCGCTAATCCAGCTTCAGACTTTTGCTGAATAAACTGCAAGTGTGTATATTCTTGTTATAGCCAGTTATGAATGAGCATGCACATCACAATCAGAAAGACTGCTCGAGTCGTTGACCAAAAATCACTTAGTTTCAAAAAATTAAGATTGCACGAGTTTTTGATAACATGAGCTCAACATTATTTAACAAGCAACAAAGCTTCGACTCTAAGGCCAGGAAAAGCTCAGAAATGCGACTACAGTAATCGTGCCACCTAGTGGTGGCGTGTGCTTGCACGTGTGTTGCATACGTATGGTCTTTTTCGTGAAAAAGAGAGTCATGGAACACAAAAACTCGTTAAAATAATTTTAAACAGATCGTAGCCAATCTATTTCTGTGGGATGATAACGTAAGGGAAGCTATTCACTTTGAATGCTGTAAGAATTTCAAGAAAAAACCCTCAGGCTCACTATTTTTGAAACGCAAACGAAATAAAAACTCTTAATTCGTTCTAATACGTTTTCAAAATTCTGCGTCCCTAACATAATATGCGTAATGCGCATGTGCTCAACGAAGGCAGACTGGCTGCTGCCTGCAGTCGCAATGGCTTTGTTTACATCAAAAGTCAAAGGTCTTGACATATCAAGAAAAGAGAGGTGCTTTTCCGTGTGGGAGGAATACCGATGTAGAGACGAGCAGTTAAAACTGCTCGTCACTATTTCTGTTAAAACACATCGCCTTTGTTGAAATCAACAGAAATTCAACATCTTTACCAACAAACCATAAAAATGACTGTTGAACAATTTAACTTGGTTGTCATTGGCAGAGAACCACTTTGAATGATGGAATTTAGTGCATTACTCACGTTATGTGTCACCTAAAGTTAAAAGCACTAAATGTTGAGCACAGTGATATTCACGAATCGCATACGCACGAGAATCCAAATCACACGCACGAACCACCTACGAACCTATGAATCATGTATAAAAACCCAAAAATCACACATAGTTACAAAATCATGCACACGAACCACAAAAACAAACACACGAACACAAATCATACGCACGAGCATCCAAATCATACGCACGGCGAACCATCAAATTACAATGTGTTCGTGTGTGTGATTCGATTCTCTTGTGTGTGATTTGTGTTCGTATTTGTGATTTTTGTGGTTCGTGCGCATGATTTTTGTGGTTCGTGTGCATAATTTTTGCTCGTAATTATGATCTTTGGGTTCGTCTGCATGATTCATGTATGTAGGTTCGTAGGTTGATCGTGCGTAAGATGCAATGCTCGTGCGTATGATTCTATGGCACCCGTTATCTTGGTTATCTTGGGTAGCTTACGTATGGATCTATCGATGCGAAACCTTGAAGGCCACATAAAACAGTTTGAACGGACGCCGCTATCACAGCAAGTATGGTAAAGATGACAACACAGGCTCTCTGGAAGGCAAGAAGATATTACATTCCTGTGTAAACAGTTTCCAAAACAGAATTTCTCGCTACCTATCAGGATTCGCTATGTCTGAACTTGTCTTTGAAGTCATTACATTCAAGATTTGTGACTTGCACACAATCTAAGCAATCGAATTACGTATTTGACACGTTTGGTAGACATCGTCCAAATCACTGAAAATACAGACAACTCCAATTTATATATTAATGTCGTTTGTAATCAGCAACCAAATACGACAGTCCGGCATAAAATTATCCTTTGCCGCGGAGGTAGGAAATAGTGTTGTAATACTGACCTCGTTTTGGAAATGTCGGGCTGATTTTCATCATTTATCGAAACATCAGGCATCCAGGGATACCAGTCAAGTTTATCCAACTTTCTAACGTCACAATTGCAGCCCATATCAGAACAATAAAACCTCGCTGACATTGCTCCAATGGCGGGAACAAGAGGTTTTAAAAGTGGTTGATACCGGGTGCTTCCTTGTAGCATTGTGGGTGAATAGCGCTAGTGTCGCAGTGTAATTCATGACTACCGTATTGACAGGTGAGAAGTGAAACGTCCTTTAGTTTAGCAGGAAATGAATATCAAAAACGGTAAAAATAAACTGTTGCCAAATTTTCGGGCACACTTTTCTCCTTCTATATTTTGAAAAAGGACTGTGCCTGAAAATGCTTGCACCTATTTTATTTAAAGTAACAACTGTTTACGTCTTTTACTTTTTGATCTTCAGCCACAGACCTCACTGATAAGTGCATACTTACAATACACCCCATGGAGTTTGCACGTTTTGCTCGAGCACGTGCGCCACAACATCCGGCAATAATGGGGAAAACGGAGCAGAAAAGCGGACTGGAAACGTATGTCGCAACCTGCGCTGTGTCTATAGCTGAATCTATAAAGAAAGTGTTCAGTGAATTATTGAATCACACTGAAAATATGCCGCATGCTTTCCAGTTCAACATTTTTATTTATATTGTAGTCATAGTCGGATTTAGGGGGGTCCAGGGGGCCCGTCCCCCCCCCTCCCTTGGCTGCCGCAAAAAAAGTAAAACAGTAAGAGCGTAGGGAAATGGTGAGTTTATTAATTATATTAATTAACCCCGGTAATTAAAATTATAATGATGAAAAAAAGATTTAAATGAGTGCAGTTTAGTGTTGGGGGGGGGGTTCAAATCCAATTTCAAGTGTCAAATTTGGAACACGGTGCATTCGTAACGGAACAATGGCTCAGTATAGGCTCTCCCGCGATATCCCAGGCGACCGGCAGTGGCGCTGCGCACTACGACTCCGTTTCCGTCGTCTGCTCCACTGTGCAATGAAGAAAATTTACTTCAATTTTTAAAGAGAATGGAACCTGAGTGACGATGGAAAAAAGAAGCTGCTGGTAAGATGTGAATTTTAATCGAAGCCTTAGTGAATCACTCAGAAACTGGCAATAATCTCTTTGTCAAACCTTATCTCAAGACGATTTCCAAAGCAATCCCGTCATTATTGCCAACACGAAAAACGGATTTGGTCTTTTGGGCATTTGAAGACTATTTTAAATACGACAAATTTGTTAAGAATTGATGGCACAAAATATAAAACGTGTAATAAGCATAACAAAAAGACGTAGGTTTCGCGCTCAAACGCTGTGGACCATAAACAAGTAGGTCTTTTAGTATGAGATTAGTAGTTAAGTCATGGTGGTGTAGTGGTAACGCACGCGCGCACTATCCGTCAGGTCGTGAGTCCGAGTCTTTGGTAATTTCATTTTTTCCTGTTTGACACGTTCTCTGTGTTTTTTTTTTTGCCTTTTTTTCTTGGATAAAAACTTCAGGAATCAAGGAAAATGCTTTATTTTTAGAGGTAAAAACAGAAAAAAAAACCCCATTCGGTGCTATGCGCATCTACAATCACGGCTCAGTTTGCGCAAATGCTTACAGCCGGACAAAATGTTGCCCCCCCCCCTTGTGACATCGTAGATCCGCCACTGCTAGTATTTTCGTTGATTTGTATCGTCTTACCTTGGCCTCTGCTCTGTTCGTCGTGACGACGAACTATCAAGTGCAGACTGAGATGTTGGGTCTCAACTAGTGGTCACGCTTTTGTGTAAAACAAGAAACAACTATATGTTTTCGTTTTACTACTATAAATAGGTAGTGTCTTACATAACTTATGCACTTCAAAACCTCTGCAAATGACCACGAAACTGTTATTCTGTCTCGTATAGACCTAATTCACGCCGCGGACATTAAAATCCAAAGCGAGGCTCACTGTGATAAAGAAAGCGGAAGTTGCTCGAGTCCAACCTGGATATTAAATCTTGAAAATATGTCGATAATTAACCACGGAGACGTAGAAAAAATAAATCAGAGAACGAGTCAATGCACCAAAGAGTTGTCTGACGAAAGAGTATATTTTTTTCGGAAAACTAGGTTCGAAACATGAAAAGTAAATATGACCAAACTGCGGCGATCGTAGTGTTACGGATTATGTATTATGTTGAATGCAGGGTTACGTTTCTTCTTGTAAATTGTTGATAAAAATGTTTTCTACACGAACCAGGTCATCTGCTTGTATTGTTGACGAGTTAGAAGATATATTCGACAGTGGTGACTCATCGCATTTTGCTGTCATGTTCAATTAGTCACATCCAGTTTAATTTGTTGATCAAGAAAATTGACATCAAGCATAGCCTAGGTACTGATGAGGTAGGGACTACAGGAACTATCAGTTGATTTGTCATTGATCTGAAAGAATAATTGACGTTATTAAATATATTTTATTAAAATAAAAAACAGGCTCGTAATTGAAAATACTGGACCAAGTTAGAATTTTAAAATTAAAACACCTAACTCGTTCGTCCAAAGCATAACTTCGTTTTAGAGCTCAATTTCAGTTAACTGGACAGGGGACTCGTTGATCCGAGGGGAAATTTGGCCGTGCCTTCTGAGAGGGGAATTTTTTTCACCAAGTGAGGGGAAAAATCTCCCTGAAAGCTCTCATAGGCTCTGTCTCAAGTACCATTTTTGTGTTCTTTCAAAGTGTCACCTGTGTGGTTGCAGGTGATTTGAACTTCGGGGAGAACTTTTCAATCACTAGGGCATAGAATTTTTAGGCCTTATGGGGGGAATTGTGGGGGATTTTTCAGTATTTTTGAGAGAAGAATAGGGCCGATATTCGGCCCCAAAATAGAAGGATTGAGGGCCCTGTCCTTTTTGGAAAGAAAAATGCATCATGTTTCAACCCGTAGTCATGAAAAAACAGCCTGGCTGGCTGAAGATTCTCCGGTCGTCAGTGCTGTAATGCTTGACAATCGAGGTGAGACAAAATATCATCTAACTTTTCGAACACATTTATGAATTTTACACGGACACGTTTTTCTTCGTCGCAGCGTATGGCAACAACCCAACGCTTTCTAATCTCAACGTCCTTAGGAATTGTAAAACAGACAGTTGAGTGTCCGTATTTTTTCTAGACGTTCCAGCAACGCAGACTAGGACCCAGTGTGTCGATAAGCCAACAGAGCTGTCGTGGCGAGCGCTGTTTTAGAACGCGCCTCCTGTCGGCGTGAATTAGGTCTATTCTGTCTCTTTTATTATCACCAAAACAGAAAGCGTGGCTCCAAAAAAGTTGGCGAAAAGCGCAAAATTGGCAGTTTTCAGCCCAAACCACCACTTCCCTGCCAATACTAGATATATATGTGAGCCAACACTAGATTCTGAAAGCAAATTTCCTACTGATTCCAAAAGGGTGGCTCAAAAGTATTGCCATTTCATTACATTTTCCCAATTCTGGTTGTTTGAGTGTTACCTGAAATGGCAGCAGATTTCTCATTCGCTACGCAAAAATGTTGTATGGTGCTGCCATCTCAAGGAAAGTGTATCTACAGCCACACTGGTGTTTTTTCTCTCTTTCCAGCATGGTCACAGATACAAGAAAACCAGATTAATTGAACCTACCAATGACGTTTACGTCAAAACTGCCGCCAAACCTGGGCCCGGTCTCCAATCTTTTTACTCGGAATGAAACTCGAAATTAGGTTTGGCATTTTCTACTCCACTTTTGGGCGAACTCAAGATAAGTGTCTGTTATTCTATGCTCAAGTACACAATAACTTACGTAGATAATTTATTGCCCTTAGTTCACAGTTTGTAAACCCAATATTAAAGCAATAAGTTCGAGTTTGAACTCGAAATTTCGAGTTTTTACTCGAGTTTGTAGCACGAATATAACGGTCTTCAAGGGCAAACTTGAACTAGAAATTCCTATGCATAAACTATAATGTATTCGAGCACAGTCTGATAACCAATTATCTTAAGTTCGCACAAAAGCAGCAGAGAAATTGCCAAAAATAGTTTCGAGTTCGTTTCGAGTACAAAGATTAGAGACCGGGCCCTGGCCTATCACAAATACTTAATTTCTAGGCAGTCTCATTTGGAGCCGGCAACAGTCTAACTGTATAATGACACTGAGCTCAAGTCAGATGAATCGTTGTATTGCGATCCCACACATCCTATACTCACTTCGTAAACCCTCTACGTATATAATGACCGCTGCAATCCCTACCATCAGAGATAAAATTCCAAGTGTCAAGAGTACGATGCCCCCACGACGCAAATTGCCGTAAGACATGTTTCGTTATCACTGAAAGTAGAAGTTCCAGTGCTTGTAATGAGCAATGACAAAAAAGAGGAAATTTTCCCGGTGACGTAACATTCTACAAATAAATGGGCTTATGTGGTAGCAAAATGTTTGTGTTGAAAATTTAATTGCAAGATTTTGTGCACGAATAAAGTAAAAATTAATGATAAAAAGGCGAGAAAAGGAAACTGGTAATCAAATAAGAGGAAGCCGAAATAAAAAAACGGAAATCCACCACGAGACCTTACTCGAGACTCACATCGCCAAGGGACCAATTGCATGGCACACATTGAGTAAATTTACAAACTGCGATTTCACTGGTCTATTCTCGAGTTGAGCCATTGGTGAAATTTGGCGTTTCTGAGCCCTGGGCCTGGAAGATAATTTGTGTACTCGAAACGAACTCGAAATTGTTTTTGGCAATTTCTCCGCATCTTTGTGCGAACTCAAGATAGCTGGTTATTAAACTGTGCTAGAATAAATTATAGTTTATGCATATGAGTATCTAGTCCAAGTTTGCACTTATTGACCCGTATATTCGTGCTACAAACTCGAGTAAAAACTCTTCGAAATTTCGAGTTCGAACTCGAACTTTCAGCCTTAATATTGGTTTATGAACTGCAAATTAGGACAAGCGTGGAAAATGCCAAACATAATTTCGAGTTCCATTTCGAGTAAAAAGATTACAGCCCAGGCCTTGAATGAGTAATTGAAAAATGGAAATATCAATACAATAATTAAACGAGCTTAAGACAAATAAAACAGAACCGCCATCTTCTAGGAGAAATAGATAAATACAACACTGGAACGCATGATGTTACACACTGTGGACATCTCGTTTTTTATCGTATATGACGACATTTTGGCTTTGCAGACGACATTGGCTGTTTCGTCCTCGGGAATTTACCAAATTCACTAAAAAAGGATTCTTATCAAAACATGACACGGAGCACACGTTGGGACGAAACTGCTTAAAGACAGTTAATTAACGATTTCATACGGAGAATTACCGAATCCTATCAGCCACTTCCCAGATACGGTGTTTAGAGTTTAGTCCCTGAAATTAAGACATTTCCAGGCTCTTACTAACCTATACACAACACCCACCTGCATTGATATGCAATTAACGCACTGCTTTAACAATAGCGTGCTTATCAAAGGGGACATTTTGACCTGAACGGTACACTTGTCTGCGCTTTTGATACATGACCTAAAAACGAGCGAGGGTTGCGTTTATCTTGTGACATGCTAGTGCATAGCCTTCAATCGTTCACATCACATTATATACATCACCTTACTGAGAAAAACATTACGTTATCTCTTCTAAAATGGACTTACACATTACGGATGTCAGTGGTTTTCTGTAGAAATGAATACCTAAGATGAGGAAAAGTCGCTTCCGAGATATCAGTCTATACAGAGTAGCTATATGCCGTGCCTCGTACCATTTACAATCAAACCAAACCCTCACCTTTAGTACTATAAGTCGACCTGTGGGTAATTCTTACGAACTCGTTTTAGTTCCATCCACCTGTTCGCGAAGAACTACAATTTAGTTTGTTAATAAACGTTTAGCTCCAATAGCACGTTTACAACGCACACATATTGCATGTATGTAAGGCCTATGGCGTATATGAGTAGTGACCCGAATTACTGTTGTCCCACACGGATATGAGGAGAACAAAAGAGCCGTCATTTGAAAGCTTGCGATAGGTGAACACCTACAGCGGGTGGTTGGTGAAGAAGGGCGTAGACGCACGTAGTGCCAGTACACTCTATTTTCATTTTTAACGTAGCGTATACGTATATGATCGGTTAAGCTGTAGTAGAACGTGGACGCACGATGGCAAGGCAATCGTGGACACTTTGTGATACTTACTGTGCAAGGAATTTCACTCGGTTAATTACTAATTAAAGACTGTTTACGTCATAAGCTTTTCAAAACCGATTTTATGTTTACGTTTTAAATCTGTCAAAATTAAGCGTGAATGCCAAGCTATTTCTGGAAGACGGGGTATGATTGCATGCCCACCAAGGCTCGACATTTCTGGGAATTCGGTTCGACTCATTACATCCGACGTGCTTGTCAAGCGTTTGATTTCGTTCCTAGATCCTTACTCTAGACAGGTTGCCCATAATCTCCCAGTGTGATTCGCCTTTTTTGAGATACAATCAGGAGATTAACTCACCCATGGCTTTTTTACGACTGCACTGCGGTACTGCCCGCGTAGGCCATTTTCACAGCGTCTACGTAATAACGAAACATCTGAAGAGGTAGCCGCGCCTGACAGGCTTTGTTAGGAATCCTGTTTTGTTGCTTCTAGCTCTGTTTAGTCAAAGTCATTTAAAAACCAAAGCTATTCCAGGATAACCCCCAAATGCTGGGTTTTTTGGCCATAAAAATGAATGTGTCCCTTTGCAGAATGAATGTTGTTGTGCGGTATAAATTGAAAGCCTTTTTATTGAATGAGTTGTTGAAACGTTTCATCTGCTAAAATAGTGTGTGCCCAATAGAAATTGCAATTTTCAGATCATTTTATGCTCATTGTGTCACTTATCATACATATCTCATGAGCTCATATCCAGAAGTCAATAATTTGAAAATTCTAATTTACATAACATAAAATATAACGTTTTTGAAATTGAAATCCATACTTATTCATACATATTCATACATATTCATACATATTCATACATATTCATACATATTCATTGTAGAAAAAAGTAGTGTCGCTGTATTTAATTTCATGTTCTTGCTAAAACCTTCATCAATTCACGGCCAGATAAATATGAGGGTACCAGATTTTAAACGCTCATTGGTGCACTTCAAAACTTTATACCAATACATCTTGAACGTATGCTTACCTTTAAAGTTACCACTATAACACAGTAGGAGTACTGATCCATGGACGGTGCAGCACTGAAATACATAGTTGCTATAGTTCCTTATTTTAGATACTACTTAATTGTATATACCTCTATGTATATAAGTTTCATTTATGAATTGTTTACAACCCAGATATAATGCTTCGCGGTTTCTGGGTTTGTTATTATTTCTTTGTATGTTCTGTGTATCCTTCAATAAATATATATCACTGTTGTTATAGTTCCCCCCAGGCCCCTGTGGTGCGCCGCCCATGTACAGTTCCTCTCGGGAGGTTCATGAGCCGATCTGTAGATTTACGTGAGCGCATTCCTGGTCTGTCCGGTTGCATGAAACAGTACCAAATAGGGACTCACCCAAGTTACCTAATTTCACTACCTAGTTGTGGGCTCGTGCAAACACCGATTGTCCTTTCTTATGCTGTTCGAGTATCAGTGCTAAGCCAACTTTTGTCTTTGGCTCAAATCGAGAGTGCTCTATGGCGAATTCTCAGTAATATTTAAAATAAATAGGGATCTTAACATGCAACGCCCCTAATTTAAGGACTAACTCCCTTATTATTTTGATTGATTTAAGGATTCAGTTCTTAGTTATATTATAAGAAAATGTCCCGAGGTGTTTATAACATGGACTGCGGAACGCTGAAAAACGTGGGGCTATAACCCCCAGCCCCCTTGTGATGCACCGCCCATATACCACCACCGGCGGCGAATCACTGAAAAAAGTGGGGGGCTATAGCACCCCCAGGCCCGCTATGGTGCGCCGCTCATGTATAATAAAGGTAAAACGATAGAAAATCATTACATATGTGAGTTATGAACAAAACAAATACACAAAAGATTTGGGGAACTTAGCTGAGTCCCTAATAGGCCACTGGGAATCTTGTTGACCATGGCTCCAATGAGTAGGAGAATATCAGGGCCAGCCAGAGGAAAGGCTGGTTATTGGCTGAACGCGGTGAGACGAGGACTTATCGTAGAACTTGGCAGAGCTGTGTAAATCTGTGGTGAACATTTGAACTCACTGAACATACGCCAGCAAGGTTTTTAAGGCAAAATAAGTTAAGAGGTCTTATGACTAGGTCGAGAGCAAGATGGATTGAAGAAGGTGAAAAGCCTTCCAAATATTTTCTTCCCTTGGAAAATAGGCGTTACACAAGTTAGTTTATGCCTTTTTGTGGAAATCTGACAATACTAAAACCAATAGTGAAGAAGAGGTTATTCAGGAAACCAAAACTTTTTATGAAAATCTATACAAATATAGACGGTCTAACAATACTTCTTTAAAAACTCTTCTTGATAATGTTTGTGTCTCCAAGCTGAATGAGACAGAAAAAGAAAAATTAGAATGTCTTCTTACATATGAAGAAGTCACACAATGCTTGAAAAAAAATTAAAAACAACAAAAGCCCAGGCTCTGATGGTTTTTCAGTGGAATTTTTGAAATTTTTTTGGGCCGACATTGGACATTTCGTTGTTCGCTCACTTAATACTGGTTTTGCTGTTGGTCAGTTATCCTCAACACAGAAAGAGGGAGTGACTACCTGCATTCCTAAGGGAGCAGATAAAAGTAAACATTATTTGAAAAACTGGATACCCACATCCTTACTCAATGTGACATATAAATCGGCTTCTTCGGCAGTAGCTGAACAGTTAAAATCCGTTTTGGGAAAAGTAATTAGTAAGGACCAGACAGGTTTCGTTTCTGGAAGAAATTTGAACGAAAATATCCGAGTGCTATATGATTTAAACCTGGATTGCTTTTACTGATTGATTTTGAGAAAGCATTTGATTCATTTTCGTGGAATTTTATTCAAAAAATTTTATCTTTCCTTAATTTTGGTTGGTCGATCAGAAGGTGGATGAAAGTCTTTTACAGTAATATTAAGTCCTGTGATGTCGTAAATGGTCACCCATCTTCTTGGTTCAATATTTCGCGTGGTTGCAGACAAGGTGACACTTTGTCTCCCTACATTTTTATATTGTGCGCGGAGATTTTGGCGTATTTAATCAAGAATAATAAAAATATTGCTGGTGTAGTTGCTGGGAATAAGGAATATTTGATTTCGCAATATGCGGACGGATCGAATTTGTCATTGACTACCACACTGAATGTATTACATTTGTTTGCTAGTGTCTCCGGTCTCCAAGTGAATGTGGATAAAACAAAAGCAATATGGTTTGGAAGTTAAACTGGGAGTGATGACGTGATTCCTACAAAAGAAAGTCTATCTTGGACAAAAAAAATCTTTTAGATTTTTGGGTGTGGATTTTGACACTCAATTGGATAGCATGACGCATAAGAACTTCACTGCAAGAATAACTGAGATCAAGTCCTTACTAAAAAGTCGACGAAATTTAATGCCATTTGGTAGAGTAACGGTAATTAAAACATTAGCTATTTCTAAACTTAATTTTTTGTTGTCAAGTTTACCAAATCCACCAGTAAAAGTCTTGGGTGAATTGAATATGACATTTTTTAGATGTGTATGGCAGGACCGTAATGATAAAATTAAACGAACTACGGCCTGTTTAGGACTTGATCAAGGGGGAATTCAAATGGTTAATATGCATACTTTCAGCAAAGCTTTAAAACTCTCTATGGCCCGTAGATATCTTGAAAGCCCTGCGTCTAAAAGTGGTGAATTACTGTACTCACTCTACCCGTTCTTAAAGAATTTGGCTTCATTTGGAGATGACTTTATTAAGTCGAAGTTAACTCTAATTGGTAATTCTTACTGGCGCGACATATTTAGAAGTATGTTATCTTTCTACAAGAAAATAATTGTTGCGAGTAAAAAGGAGTTTTTGAATCAACCTTTGTGGTTTAATAGTAACTTGGTGATCGGAGGCACAGGTGTTTTTTATAAGCATTGGTTTGTAAAAGGCTTAAGATTTATTAGAGATATGTATACCTCTGATGGTGACTTTGTTTGTTTAAACAATATAAAAATAGGTTCGATGTGAAAACCAACTTTGTAGAATATAATGGTGTTGTTTCTGTTCTAAGGTTTCTAAAAACTCTATTTCAAAGTAAATTTTAAAGTGTTAATGTCTACTCTCCTTGAATGCCTTTAGCAATTACTCACTTACGAAAAGATTTGAAGGTTTGTAGACATATTTGTTCAGTCTTTAATGACGTTAAGAAACCTAAGTCAGAGTGTAAATGGGAAATAGAGCTAGTGGATAGTTTAGATTGGAAGAAAATATATGCTTTACCTTACAAAATTACAAAGAATCCCCATATTAGATGGTTCCAATTTAGAATACTACATAGGATTATTGCAACAAATACCTTTTTATTCAAAATATGTGTTAGGGATTCTGATCTATGTTCCTTTTGTAATAAAGCTCCAGAGACGCTGTCACACCTTTTTTGGGAATGTAGCTTTGTACAAGATTTCTGGAAGGAATTCGGAAAGCTACTTCAAAATTGTGTCATTCAGCTTCCCAACTGTCTTACGATAGTGTTATTCTTGGACTTTACAAGACACATGATTTTCTATTTAACATTTTGCTTCTACTAGCTAAACAGTACATTTACAAGGAGAGATGTCACAAAAATATACCTAATTTTCTCAAGTTCGTTTCAAAAACTTATGAAAGTTTGACCAATTCATTCATCTGGTATTCTGAAGTGCTTAAAGTAAAACATCTGTGATTTTTAGCATTAACCACACTTTTAATCGAGTTAACAATTACTCCCTCATCGGGGCTCATAATGCACCGGAAGAGGTCAATTAGTGGAAAGGTCATCAAAAAATTAACATGTAATTTCTCCTACAATTTTAAAGAATTCCTTTTCATATTGGTAAACGGGTTGCTGTCAGTAACTTCCCATAATAATTCCAGTAATACGCACGCGCAGAGTCCGTTATTGTCACGCCGTGACAATAATCTTTCTAGTTGTTGGATGTCCTCCGAATTAAATCACCGTGAACACTGTATCAATCAAAGTTGGTCCAAGAATTCACTGTGGTGAACTAAAACGGAGAGCGTTTATCGTACATGCTAACTCCTGGCAAATGGTTAAAGGGATATTGCACTCGTATGCGATGGCTAAAGATCATCTGAACACTGAATGAAATCAAAAATCGTTTCAAAGCTCTACAGATTCTTCTCCACTCTCTCTTGTTATTGATCTGTGAAAACACCCAAAACGTCACTTCCGGAGTAGAGGACGAGTAATTTATCAAATTACGAAAAATTACAGTTAAGTGTAAAATATGTCTGGGATAACCAACGAACCTTATTTTTGCTAAAAATGACACGAAAAAAGGTTGCCTTCTCCTTTCTTCAACTGACGCCATAACATTCAGTCTTTCAACCGACGAGGAAGACTGAATGTTATGGCATCGGTTAAAGTAAAGAAACCGACGCCATAACATTCAGTCTTTCCCATAACATTCAGTCTTTCCCATTGAAACCCCTTTCAGTTTACTGTTACGTAGCATGGCGACCACCTTTGACAGGAACAGTTGCAATTATCAAAACAGGCAGTTATCGAAGTAATCAAAATCAAGGGAATCTCTGTCCGACCAAGCATGCGCATTGATACCAACACTCGAAATTCCATGTGTCGTTCATCATTTTTCCACAGGGCAACTTTTCAGTATAGGTGGTGCTGTGTCAGTGGGTATGCGCCAGTATAAAACTATAGCACGTGGTTACATGTGGAGATAACTCTGACTGAATATCAGTAAGATAAAACATGCGAGTGTTGGTTTGCGAAGTACGCCCACATGAGTTTGGCATGTAAAATGAGCTGACGCCATCTAGGAATGGGCGCAGATGCTTCATAAGCGGATTTAGGGGGGCCCAGGGGGCCCGGGCCTCCCGCCCCCTTGGCTGCCGCAAAAAAAAAATAAAACAGCAAGGGCGTAGGGAAATGTTGAGTTTATTAATTAACCCCAGTAATTAATATTATACGGCTGAAACACGATTTAAATGTGTGAAGTTTTAGTGTGTTTGGGGGGGGCTCAGATCCAATTTCAAGTGTCAAATTAGGAACATCGCGCAATCGTAACGGAACTATGGCTAATAGGCTCTCCCGCGATATCCCAGCACTACGACCCCGTTTCCGTCTGCTCCACTGTGCAATGAAGAAAATTAGTTCATTTTTTAAAGAAAACGGAATGCGAGACGATCAAAAAAACAGAAGCTGCTGGTGAGATGTGAATTTTAATCGAAGCCTCAGTGAATCCCCCAGAAACTCATAATTCTCTCTGTGTCAAACCTTGACTTAAGACGATTTGCAAAGAAATCGCGTCATTAATGCCCACACAAAAACGGATTTGGTCTTTTGGGCAATTGAAGACTATTTCAAATACAACAAATTTATTACGAACTGATTGCACAAAATATAAAACATGTAATAAGCAGTACAAAAAGAAGTAGGTTTTGCGCGCAAACGCTGTGGACCATAAACAAGTAGGTCTCTTGGACTCAAATTTCGGAGGAAATTGTTGTGGTGCAGTGGTAAAGCACGCGTGATCTATCAGCCAGGTCGAGTTCTCGAGTCCCAGGTAATTGCAGCTTTTCGAATGTGACACTTTCTTCGTGTTTTTTTTTTTTTGTTTTTTTTTCTTGTATAATACTTCAGGAATCAAGGAAGATGCTTGATTTTAGGTGGAAAAACAGAAACGTTTCCCCATTCGGTGGTATGCACATCTGCAATCGTGCTTTGCGCAAATGTTTACAGACAAAATGTTGGGCCCCCCTTGTGATATCCTAGATCCGCCACCGCGCTTAATATTGGGTTTCAACAGTTACAGTAAATGTTTTGAAATTTCAGTAGCTTTAATTCTAGAATATGGATCTGGAATTTGGGGATACTCTCAATACTCCAAATGCGAAATGATCAGAACGAGAGCACTACGTATATTTTTAGGGGTCCACAAGTATGCTGCCAATGCAGTACTTTATGGCGACTCAGGTTGGCCAAATTCACACTACAAACAACATGAAAATATTCTAAGGCTCTGGAATCGTTTAGTTCTAATGGATGAAAGCAGAAATGCAAAAAAGTCTTTTTATGGGACCTTAAACATCGGAACTCCTGCAATTGGTCAAGTTCGATATTTAAAATCATGGAGAAATGCGATTTTTTAGAAAATTTCATTAACAAACAAATTGTGTCTCTCGAAAACATCAAAACATTCAGGTTCCAGTTAGAAGAGTTAAACTGGTTAAAATAATCACTGAGAAACCAAAACTGTGCTTATACAGATCTGTTAAGAATGACTATTGTGTAGAAGAGTATTTACGTCTGCCGGTGTCTCAGAGGTCCGTCATAGCTCGATTGAGAGCAGGTATTCTACCATTAGAGATTGAGGTGGGGCGGTACTGCGGAGTTCCTGTGAATGAACGGGTTTGTCGTGTTTGCTAAAACGGAATTGAAGATGGCGTTCATTTCATTTTTGATTGTGAAAAAAATATTCACATTCGACCATTTTTATACGGAATTCTGCCCTACCTCAAATATTCCAAAATAACGAAGTTATTTCAAGACGCTTTGCAGGTTAGAAGTAAGTAACTGTTTATACTGTAAACTAGTCTGAAGTGGTCATATTTGAGCGTGTGTATTATGTTATGTAATGGTTTAATTATTATTAGGTGACTGAGTAAGCCCATTGAGGCTGGAGGGTGTGTTGAATATTCTGTCTTTGAGATTGTATTAATTGGCACCCTTATGTCACTATAATAAATGAATAATATTAATAATATCACTGTTAAATAAAGAGGGAGGTGTCAGGTTTGGCGGCTGTTTTGAGGAATGCATTGTATTGCAAGGAAACTGGTTTGCTTGTGCTTTTGAATTCGTTCCGATGAGAAAAACCAAGTTTTTAGCTGTGACCTACTTTTATGCAAAATGGTGGCTGCAGTTTGCCCGCTGTCTGAGAAGCCGAATGCGATTTCTGGTAGCTATCAAGCAGTTCAATATTGCCAGGCGGGCATCTAATAAGGGGCCTACTTTGACCCCATTTTAGAATTTAGAGAGAACAGGCATTCTGAATCTGCAGCCAGATTTTTTCTAGCACTTGCACGGAACTGGTAATTTTGGGAAGAAAACTGTCAAATTTAGGGTTTTTGGTCCTATTTTTCTATGCCGGGTTTTTGGATGTGAATTAATTATATTTCAGTTGTCAAGAGTAGTGCTTGTGAGTTGAGAATGCTACAAAACCGTTTGTTTTTCCAGACTCTGGATGAGGACGTGAGAAAAGAACTCATATCCACTTTCTAGGTGTGCGTCGGCAGCCAAAACATTGTAACAACTGTAGTGTGCCACCTTCGATCATGTTTCGTCTGTGCTGCCTCCTCTCGATCGGAGGTACGTAATGACTGTAATCTCTCTTGGATTTGACATTGTGGCAAAGCGCGGTCAAATATCAATTATGCGATTTGAATTAACACAGAAACATCACCAAGACTGGCGTAAATAAGTAATTCAACGCGTTGACTAAGCACGTGCGCACGTTAATAAAGGAACTATGCGCGTTGCTCGCTAGTTCTCTACGTGCCTAACCAGAACGCGTGCTGGCTACCAACCACCTAGCGGCACGCAGGGAACCAGCGAGTGCGCAATGAAGAAGCACATTTCAACGCGCAGAAGATATTCGTTTAACTATCCCAGTACAAAGTTAAACATTACAATACTTGAACTCTTGTTATCTTGATCCGGATGCAGTTCGCGTTACTGTATGCCTAGGCACAACAAGGGGGAACCAACAATGGGTCGGACTTCAAAATCACTCTGCTGTAGTGCAAAACCAAATGGCCGGTTATCAAATGTGGTGACCGTACGGTGGCCTCACCCAAAAAACTAGTTGGCCTGTGCAATAACCAGTTGCCGGTGGTCAAACACGATGGCCGGATTTCCTCAGAGACTCGCTTTGAATGTCTCGAAGGAGTTCAAGTGACATCTACTATTTATTTTTCGTACCCGTTTGTTTGTTTTGTTCAAACTCGGTGGTCTGTTAGACCATTGAGTTTGACCACCGGCCATCCCGTTTTAGGTCCAGCCAACCATTTTTGTGGTTGCGGCCATCTAGTGTTGAGGTACCGGCCAACCTGTTATGAGGTCCGTTCACCAAGTTATAACACTGGCCATTGGGTTCTGCAGTCCATCCAGCTGGTTTCTCAAATACTAATTTGATCAAACATTCCAGAACAGAATCAGTTCCACTTCGTGTTTACACTGCGCGTCTTTAAACTCTTCACATTTTCTATTTAGCTGATCCAAAGAGTTTTGAATCATGTACCTGTCTACTATTTAAGTATCAGTCTCTGGCAGCATTCATACGTTTGTTGTCGCTTTTCGTAAAACAAGAAATTCAATTCTTACATATGTTACAGTCTTAGCCTCGTTTAGCGCCACACACCGTCGTTTAGCGACATTCTCCTGGTTTCGGCACCAGGAAATGGCCACAAATATTCTAGGAAATACATTCTATTATTACGTCATTCCCTCCCTGAATAACTTTCAAACGTGACGTTTCGATCTTCTGCCGTCAGATGATGACAATTGACTGTTAACACGACATGCAATGCAAAGCAATTTCTAAAGTACAGTTTCGCCAACAGGAGTTAGAGTACACAAGATACATTAGTTCTGACAGGTCTTTACAAGGTAAAAAGTCGCATGTGAGTTGTTGGTTGAAAGGAGACGCGTCCAAATTTTCGTTTCGAGTCGTGTGAGACAATCGGATCACTTTCTGTGAAGTCATACAGAAAATCGTAAGCGACAATCGGGCTGTGAGACAAACAGAAAGATGCAAAAGCTGTAACTGAAGAACGTTACTAATATATACATATGTCAGTGGACCCGCGAATACCAATGTTGTCAGAGGTCAAAGGTCAGCTAGGACAATGCTGCTGTCCTTACGTCCATCTCTTCAGGGTAATGCCTGATATGGAGCGGTCCATAATTGTGTCATAATTTCTAAATGACCAAAGGGCTACGAGAAACATCTTTTCCACCATCAGCTGTAATAATTCATTGGAGTAAAAAAGCAAAAGCAATTTCGTCTGAAGAATGAGCACAGAGCACTTCGTGTACTTTTTAAACTTACGTTGTGTGAGAAATAGCGTACATCGATGTCAATACCGAATGATTTCCACGCGTTTTTCTGAAACAGGGAGGCTTAGTACGGTACAACAGTTGAACCAACTCTTTCCTGAATCCTGGACTGCCAATACAGTACAAGGCGAAATTTACACTATGATTCACGTTGATCAATATATAAGCAACTGTTGCCAACACAGAGTTTTCTGTAACGTTGTATAGTCCACTAAAAACTGCAACCATGTATGGCACCAGAGCTGCTGTGAAAGTCACTGATACAAGGATCAACATCATTGTGAGTTGGCGCTGTTTCGTCAAGGCTTGTGATTTGTGGGAATCCTGTGTTGAGCTCGACATCTGAACACGTTTTGTCGTTGCTACATATGTCTTGCATATTATGACAGCATTCATGATGATAAGAAAACATACAGGAATGATAGTAAACAGGCAAGCTTCAAAAATGTTTAAAACTTGGCAACATCATCGGGTATGTCGTGGTACGGCTCTGTGAAACAATCAGTTCCGTTTGTATTTTTGTCTGGTCGAACATAAACCAAGTACGGCATGCAGACGAGTAGCGACGAAACGCCTATAGTTAGGGACACTGTAATAGCTCGACGAACTGTAAAATTAGATCTCACCGTTAAAGGTATCACAACGGCAGCGAAACGCTCGAAGGTCAAGGTCACAACTGTCCACACTGAAGCAAAGGATAAAGCAGCTGAAACAAATACGCTTACTGCGCATGGTATATACGTCCATTTTGAAAAAGAAAAGTGTACCACGAGATTACTCAGGACACAGAAGGTGTCTAGAAACGAGATGACGCTGAGATAAAAGGAAATCGTGTGCGTCCTCCAGCTTCGTCTTAAAACCAGAAAGGACAACGTGTTGCCGACGATCGCGACTGCGCATAACGCACACTGAGTGTACAAAGTGACATTTGCCACAAAATTATCTTCCTTTTCTCGTCCTTTTTCTTCATCTTCGCTTGTTGTATTTAATGTAACGTCCCACGCTTCATCAGGGTAGAAAAGCATAGTTGTAGCTGATTGAACATATATTGGCAATAACGAATGCGATCTGTGGATAAACTCGCGCTTTGCTTTCGACACAATAACTGTTGTTCGACAATTAAAGCTAGTAACCAGACACTACTAATTAACTTTTCGCTACGTAACTGCCAAGTGTGTTGATAGCGCTATGGAACGTTCAATTGGATGACAACAAAAGGTTTAATTTTGCCTGAACTTTACTATATCTCTTGAATATAGAATACTTAGGAAGAATAGCAATTAAAAAATCGTTTTAAATTTAAATATCAATTACGAAGAATATAATATAGAGTAGTTTTACCTAAGCCCAGAACGCGCGAGAAAGCATTACAAGCCATGGGCGGTAGGCCACAGGAGGCCTAGAAAACCACTTCTGTGACCACTTTAGGGGGGCAATTTAATTCAGGTGTTTTTGATGTCACAAATCATTGTACTTTATGAATCAAAAAGGTCAGGCGTTTAAACGTGCACATTTTTGTGAAATTTGATGTTAAAATTGTGCCAATTCAGCAAATTCTACATGGAATTAAAATAGTTAGAAAAGAAGAAAATTAAGTGTCCATAAAGAATGATACTGCAGGTAATATTCCTACAGGCTGTGTTAAGTCATAATAAACTCATACTTTGTTATATTTTTCAAGTAGAATTATGGAAGAAATATAAATTTATGGGTGCCACCTGTTGAAGAAGTATGGAACTATGATTCATAGTGTTTTATGCTGTTTTTACTGTTGGTTAAACTATAATTATCAAACTTACTATGTCTAACCTTTATTTTATCACATATTTACTAATCTGTCATACAAAAACAATCATTGCTACAAGTCCAAAGCATACAATTTGTCAAAAAATGGAGACAAAAGTATAGAATAACTACAAATGCAATCGGATGAAGTACAAAAGGCCGAGAAATTAACATGATAAAATGTCGTTACTATAGAAGTAATTATGAAATAGAAAAATGTTTCACAAATCGCCAGTCTCACTGGGCCAGTTACTAGCCCGGTTTCTGTCTCTTGTGAAGATGTCTTTCCAAGTTCCTCCGGCTGGGATGCAAGTCCATCACACCGTTACTCATCATCTGACTCAATTTCATCACTCACTTTGACATTCTCACAGTTTTGGCAGTTGCACATTTCAGTGCATTTTAGTCCAGCATTTACACAAGAACAAATGTTTGTTTAACAACAATTCACTCTGATTCCGTTTTGGACTAAGGAACTGTAGAATAGGGTAAATTACCTGTTATTTCGATTTCAGATTTCCAGTTCGGACACATACATTACAACCTCTTTTGGACAAAGTTTCCTCGAGAAGTGGCTTTAACACAGTCAAATGCAATATTTCCCCATGTGAGATTATTCGTTGCTCCACAACTTCAAAGCAAAACTCTCGAAATACATCTGTGAAAGTTTCACTTCTTTCACTATCGTCAGGTTTCTGTTTTGTCAGTGGTCTTGTGAAGCTTTTGTAGCAAGAACGATGGTATTTGGCTTCGAGTTCTACAACATCTCGTCCTTGTAATCTGATCAAAAGGTCCGCGACATTTCCTGCCTTAGCAGCATCCAAAAACAACCCACCTACAACCAAGCAAATTAAAAATAAAAACCGTTGTTAGAGTTCAAAAATATGGAAAGCATTGTAAGCCTAGCCTACAAAACGATAGATATTGATAATTCTTTATTACAATAACCGAATGGAAGTACAAAGAATGACCAAAAGACAGAGAGAAAACACTCAAAATAAGACAAGGCCCAGCCGACTGTGCTCAAAAGTGAAAAGGATGCCCGTGGGTGTGTATGCAAAATGGTCTTGAAAACCAATTTTTGTTTGAAAATTAACTCACAATTTCATGTGTGCACACGAGTCTTTACAATCATGCTAGTATTCTTGTACTTTCCCTCAAATAAATTTTGTTATTTCAAATAACACATAAAAGTGGATCATTTGAAGAAAGTGTTCCAACAGCACTGCACAAAATTAATTTGTAAGCAAACCATTAGCAAACTATGTTGAATGAGTAGAAACTTAATAAAAAAATGACAGTTCTCAAAATATTTGCTCTATATTTCGTTAATCTTCGACCATACGTGTGAAGCTGCACCTACATCTGAAATTCAGGCACATATGCGCCTTTTACCAAAACCTGTGAGTAAAAGTAGCTTGAAAATTTAAAAGTGATGCTCCAGATATAGATGCATTCTTTAGTCAATAATTGCATTGATGTGCAATCACCTGGGCCCAGACTCAAAGCCTAACCATCCACACTGCACAGTTCAAGTGAATTTTCTCGAATTTTGGCATGCAATTGGCCAATATTTGAGCTGAGCTTCAAGTATGGAGATTAGCTCTCCCCACCCCTGGACATTACACATAGTATAATTTTGATAGACATCTTACACCAGAGTTATGGTTACTGAGAAAAGAACAATGTACACAGAAGAAAATGTTCACCATTAGATTATGTGTCCTATCTGCATGGCATCACACGGGCCTATTATTCAATGAATTACCTGGATGCTCGATTAAAACACTAGCAAGCCAGACACCGAATCCAGGGAACACTATCTTGTTACCAGTTGTGCATATGAGGGCTTTCCAGTCAGTTCGTACCTTAGCCAACTCGCACCTAAGTCAATCCGCACCCATGCTAAAAACATAACTAATAAATTTTCATTTTCATTCACTAAATAATGGGTAATATTGAGTCGTTTTGCATAAATATGTCATGACTGAATGATTTTAATCACTGCTTTGCCAAGTTAAATAGTTTTGAGATACTTTTGAAATTCGACTTGGGTACGAGTTGACTTGGCCCAAGTCTTGGGTTGGAAGTGACCTGTTTCTCATTGAGGTACTGTCACTGACTCAGTGACTTGCGTCAATTTATCATACTCCTAGAAAAAAATTAACACTCACCATCGTCTTGGTCGTAATCAGGGGGTTTTGTTCTCGGTATAATTTGTAGTTTCGCAATATTTCCTCTTTGCTCTTTCAATCTTCGTTACGTCAGTAAGCTTTTATAACATGATTTGTGATACTGCCTGGAGCCCACGCCAATCCCGTGAAGTTACTTGATGCAAATGCCAACTGGTGACACACATTGTGCTCATTACGGTCTTCATCTCCAAGGGAAAGTCATTCTTTTACACAGTCAATGCTTTTTACCCATGTAAGTCTCGGGAAACTCAACAGATGAACTTATTGCTTGAAAATGTATGCAGCATTCATTGACAGCTTCTCCTAAGGAAGCCGCCATGTTAGATTAGGTCTGCAGTTAATTTCTGAGCTTGTTTTCATTAGTGGATGTGAGCGGTCATCCTCACTCTTGTTGAAATACCTCAAACAACTTTATGACTTCGCCATAATAAAAACATTCATTCTGGTTGTTTCTCGTTTTTTATAAATGTTTTCTCTTTCTCATACTATTAATGGCGAAAAAATACGGTTACTTTTCAATTTAATTGCTGAGAGTTTGTTTAGTCAATAATACATAATTGTGTAAATTATACGTAGTCCACGAGGACGGTAAAATCAATGTCTACGGTATTTACATTGCCCTTTAGCGAATTAGAAATTGTTGCCTGGTAGCCGATGTCACTATTGAACGCCACTCTTGGTGTATCATATTATCATAAAATTAAAGTTCTCGTAAAATATGTTTTACTCACAGCCATTTCGTTAAGAGATTAGCGACTCCGTCATATCTCGCGGCCTAACGCGAACTACGTGAGGAGGATTCCTAACTTCCGGTGCCTTGGTTTATGTAGAAAAGGAAATAAATTTTCGTTTTCATTTCGCGCATTTAGAGCAATTTTTTTAGTTTGAAAATTAGCTTGCTGTGGTTTATACGAACTAAATCGCGTATGCCAGCCATACAAGTCGGATTTTTGCTACGAAACGCGCCGGAACTAACTTGACAAGTTGTTGTTGATCGGTCCGAATACTGCGACAGTTCAACACAAGAATATAATCGAGACTTTTGGCCCAAAGAAACGGTTGAATTAATTGGATGAATCTTTTCATCTGGTTGAATTCACAGTCTTTTATGGGAAAATTTAGTCTGAATTTTGTGATTTTGTATGAATTTGGGTCGATCTAAATGTAGTAGATTATCATCTGTAACTACGTTTACAATAAAAAAAAACAATTGCAGGCGATCTGATACACTTTGTACCAGACGTGCGCAGGCCTCGCACGTGGGCCCATTGCACTAATCACCTGGAACTAATTTTATGCTTTATTAATATATGGTTAAGACCGAGCTGAGGAGCTAGAAACCTGGCTCAAGGGTTCAGCAGTGTTACCTAAACCTTACGTCTACAAAACATAGCAAACCAAAATGTCCAAAGTTCAGCAAGAGAGAAATTTTGCCATTTTCCGTTATTGTCACAAGCTCATATCTATTAGCGTTCAAAGTGGTGGAATATGAAAAAATATGCCAACAAAATATTTAAACTTCTTTCTTTCTATTGATATCCATTGCAACAAATTGGGGCCTAATTACATATTTTTAAAAATCGAAGTAGTCCCTTCACTAAATTCTGGTGAATTAAAGTTTGGGGATAAACTTCCAGCTGCTATATGGCCGTAATTGAACGGATTTTAACGATATTTATATCAAACTGTTTGCTAAAATATTCTGCTTTCCACCTTGGGTGCAAATTTTGTTTTTTTTAAGTATAAGTATGAGACAATGTTAAGTTTGCTGCCTTGTCAAAGTTTTTCCTCTTGCAAAACAGTGCAAACCATTGATGAAATTGCCCTGGCTTGTTAAACATTGGGTTGCTTTAAATGTGGAAATTTTGTAAGTGCAATATTCTGATGCTCAAGCTATAGGCTTTCCAGTATGAATTCTCAAGTAAGATAGATGAAGAGAAAATTCTACAATATAAAGATTGGTTGAGAAACTCTATTTTGGAAAAAATGGTATGCAAAGGATGGTTTTGTATTCCTTTTTCAGAAATGTATACATCACTTTATGTAATATTGTTGTTTTTTCCTGTTTGTCATTGTAAAATCAATTCCACAGTATATTTGTGTTTCCAGTTTTCCCTTAATGATTGTAAAGTAAGGCAGGGGAATCCCAGACCCCTGTTACTTACTCATGGGAACTGGGAAAATAAAAAATGTCTTGTCATCACGGGATTTGGTGTCGTTTCGAAAACAAAGTCGGTTGGTAACAAGGGTAAATTTCACTCTGACAAACTATTACGCTTTAACAGAAATGGATGCTTTATGGTCAAAGGTAACAAACAGTGCATCGTTATTCTTTCTTACACATGAGCAACTGTGTGTCTCACGTAGAAAATAGCCAAGACAGATGTCCAGGAGGTAATTTCTTTCCTGGATCTCCACCACATTGCCAGCATAAAATTTCAATCAGAGTACATGTAAAATATCTGATAACCACTAAAAATATGGCTCACAGAACACCTATCAATACCTGAGGAAAATTTAAGTATTCTAGTCTTTCCCTCTCGTGTTCTCTGATTTCAAATTTTGTGGTATTTTGTTTGAGTTGGTGGTCTTACTTCTTGTTATTATATAACTGTTTTTCTTATGCAGGCAAAGTTATAACACTTAAAACTGCATTCCCTTCACTGTGTATAAAGTCCAAAAAACGTATTTTAAAAAAATGTAGTATACAAATTTTCTTGCGGACATTGAATATCTGCTGGCGTCCAACACTTCAGTCACAAAACCCTAAAGAAAATAACAGTTTTAACTGAAGAAGTCAAAAGACCTTTCCTAATTTTGACTTCTTCAGTTCAATCGCAGGTTATCTTTCCGGTACTCAATATTGGAACTGATTCTATAGTGGCAAGTGAATATTCACGTTCAGTGTGATACTGAAAATTAGCTGATTTTTTTAAACAACCTGGGGTCAGAGCTCATTTTCACAAAATCACACTGCAGATAAAGCGCTTAGTTCCATATTACTTTACAGTTATTCTACTTGTGATATTTACAACCTATCCTTTACATTAAGTGCATGTTCAGACCCTGAAAGAGAGAAATGAACATTAAGTCTTAATGAGCATGCCTACCTTCATAATCACAAGTATCACTCTTCAAGAAACTGGAGAACATGGTCAATTCGGTATGTAAAGCACAATGTGTTGCGATTGAAAGTATTGAAGTCCCTTTTGGAAGCATTCGAGGAACCTGTTTTAAATGAATGGCAAACAGGGTCACGCTGCATTTGTTTTAAATGAATGACAAACAGGGTCACGCTGCATTTGTTAGCACGACAGTCCTGTTACGCCTCCTCCTCCATTTTTCAATCTTTGCAGTATTTCACACCTGCTGTTTACTAGCTTCAGCTCAGTGGTGGTATTACTGCCTCATTTTATTACCACTTGAGAATTAAACAATTATTTTTAGAAATACCGAGTGACGTTTAATCATGTCTCTTGGTCAGTTGCTAACAAAGTTCGCATTGAACCAATTTTGCATAATCATAACTATGTTTAGAAGTTGCGTTACAATGTACTATTGGCCTATTGCAATAGTGACAGCAAATTTTGACACTCACATGGGCGACGCAGCACTGAAAAAGTGGGGCTATAGGCCCCCCAGCCCTTTGTTGTGCACCGCCCATAGAAAATGGACGGCGCAGCACTCAAAAAAGTAGGGCTATACCCTCCAGTCCCCTGTGGTGCGCCGGCAATGACTCAGGTTTTGCTAATGATATCTCACTGCCCTTTGGCCCTTCCCCCTGGAACAAAGCTGCCTAATCACACAAATATGTATTGTTAAACATTGCTACTAATTTATTTTTATTGGTTAATACTTGTGCTTATTTTTATGAGTTGATTCGTACGGTACTGAATTTAAACAAACACTAATGCTACTTGCATAAAACAATCAGCTGATGCGTATGAACATGCAAACACTGGACGATCAGCTGAAGAAGTTTCTGGCGCTAGTTACTCATAACATGGCTGAATTATCTTGTGAACGTTTTTAAATGACATGACGGAGAACAATATACGCATTTTATTTTTACAAGTCTTAAACACTTCAAAAATTGAGCAGTTTGACTATTTGCTTAACCAAATCTTGAATTGAGTGAATGGCCGCTCCGTAAAACCGGAAGTTTTCTATCCTGCGTGTGCAGCGCCCTCTTATCGTCAGTGCTCATGCACCTTGGTCCGCAACATGCTCAACGCGCTCCGACGGGAGTTGGCAGTCAATATCAATAGCCTATGGTCTCATGTAAGTTGGGTAAGTTATTCTGTGTAGCCTTTGGGTAGTGACAAAAAGAGGTTTTTGTTTATGTAACAACAAATAGCACACCTGCAACAGCTACTCTCGATATTTCTTTACCTCACGTTGCATATTCGTAGTTAAAGGCGAAGGCAACCTTTTTCTATGTCATTTTGAGCTAAAATAAGGTTGGTTGGTTATCCTAGACATATTTGCCACTTAACTACAGCTTTTCGTAGTTTTATTAATTACTCCTCCGCTACTGCGGAAGTGACGTTTTAGGAGACAAGCATTTCGCGCCAATTTCTTTTTATATAGTCTGACTGAGAGAGCTGCCGAGTCAATCATTGTTCTACTTCGGTTGTGTTAAGTTCCGTCGTCGTCTGCTTTCATTTACTAGTCAGTCAACATGCCACACTGTTGCTGGGTACCGGAATGTACTAATTAGCGGCTCACGCGCGCTTTGGGAGTACCTTTGCATCGCTTTCCGATGGATGACACACTTCGCCGTAGTTGGCTCGTTCGTGTGAAGAACGCAGCGTTACCCGTCCACGCAACGTACAAAGCAGTGGAGAATTACCGAGTGTGTGGCAAGCACTTTCTGCTGTCCGATTACGAAAGGGATTTGTACGCTGAACTGGTGAAGGTCCCTGCGAAACAACGCCTGAAGAAGGATGCCATTCCGTCTGTGTTGATTCCCGGCAGTGCCCCGTCGCTACCCCCGAGAAGTGCGTTTTTGAAGCGAGAAGCCTTGCGAGCTGTGGCCAGTACAGTGACTGGAGCCAGTGGAGGCACTTCATCTACTGTCACCCATGCCTCCGAACGTACCCCAGAGCGTGCAATTCCTGTAACCAGTAGTGATTCGCCCTGTGCTGTTTTCTCCAGCCCAGGGCCTCTAAGCAGCCCTGCAGCGATATTGAGTAGTGGGAGTACGTGATTACAGGACCAGTTCGACACCCAGTGGAGAGGACAGTTTGTCGTTCAATGAACAGATCGGTGAGCCAAACTGTGATAAGTTCATTGTGGACTTGTCTATTTAGAAGGTGACAGGTGTGTGGCGAGGGAGTCACACGACACGATGTCAGCAGTTTGGGTGCTCAGGTCACCATCCAGTGGGAGTGTGTCGCGGGAGACTCTGGCAAGTGGGACAGTTGTTCCTCTATCCGTGGTATGCCGGAGGTCCACTTAAACATGTCCAGTAGTGGCTTGGCCTCGTAGAACTCTGAACAGCACAAGCATTCCATTGAGGTAGGCATAACAACGCACACAGTGCATTTGCACCAAGATGTGTCACCACGTCTGTCCTCAGTAGCCGCCTCGTTGCTCTCAACAGCTGCCTGTGCCTGTGCGTACTCTGCCTCGTTATACTCGGGCTCAAACATGTACCCACCCACTGAATGTCCGTCACTACTGCTGTGAACAAGGTCTCCGTCACTCACACTACTGTCACTGTGATACGGGTCACCGACTCCAGCCATTTTCAGCTTACAACACACTAAACAATCTCTAAATCCAACGTAGTTGAGTTCTCCACTAACGTATCTTGCCGCAGAATGCTCGCCGATGGAAAGTGGTGGCGACAATTGTTGAAAAACAGCACAAAACAAAAAGTAGAATAGAACAGATTCGCACGGTAAAGTCAACGCAAAACCAAGTGGCGGGAAACGCTTGCCTCCTAAAACTTCACTTCCGGAGTAGCGGACGAGTAATTAATAAAATTACGAAATGCTGTAATTAAGTGGAAAATATGTCTAGGATAACCAACCAACCTTATTTTAGCTCAAAATGACATGGAAAAAGGTTGCCTTCGCCTTTAAGCACTAGCGTCCACACATATACCAGTCAAAGTCAGCGATTTCGCCACGTGACCTAGTTTCCCGTATACAGGTCATAGTTCAGTCGAATAGTATCAAAGGCTTCCATTACAAACACAATGTATTTGCTAATTGTAAGCTAAACATTTAAAGACAGTAAATTGACAAAAACACACCTTACTTTCAAACTGTTACCCACAAACTGAGAAAATCGTCACAGCTCTTACGAAAATGCTAAGTTATTCGACGTCCTGTCGGGGCCAAACGGAAACATGAAGCAAACGCGATAAAATGAAGAGCGTCCCGTGGCCGAACTAGGACTTAAATGTAGGTAATTAACTCACTCTTTCTATAAAAAATCATTTCTAGATATTTTAAACGTGTGCTGTCGAAAGGCGAAACTCAAAGCAGTGCAGAATACTCTCGTCAAAACAAGACTCGTCCAATTGATCGTTTCAAAACAATGGAATTTGCAAGCATGGCGTCTTCGACTGACTGACATATCCGCAACTGTTGGAGAGCGTTTCACACCCCTGCAAAGACAAAAAGTGTCACAACTTGCCAATCAGTTTATTAGCTCCAACGTATAGGTTGTCCAAATGCTATTAATCATCGAATATATATTCTTTAGATATTTGTCTTAGCGGTAATAGTATCATTGGTAGTAGCATGAGCTGCTGCTGCCACCGCCGCCTCTACCGCCGCCGCCGCCGCTGCTGCTGCGGATGGTGATGGTGATCAGCAGCACGGTGATAGGTTGTGACGCGTCGGTGCTGGCCCTATTACAAAATTGAAAAATGGAATATTGACAGATCCATATTCCATATTTTAATTTCAATTCGAAAATGCAAATACGGAATCAACATTCATTTTCTCAGTTTCAGGTTGAAACTAGGATCTCGAATTTTGAGTCAATATTCCATCTTTCAAAGTTCATATTTGAATTGAAAATTAAACAGGAAACCTGCACACGGTTCCACGTGCAGTAAGCGCAATTTCAGTTTTCAAAATTCAACAGAACAGCGTCCCTTATGGAAGATTGATCTACGCAACATTTGTGTCTTCAAAGTGTTTACTTTGCGCTTCCGTCCGATTCATTTGAAATTATAGTGTAGGTGCTTTGTTTTCAAAAGTAGATTAAAGGAAGATAAACAGGCAAATTAATGAAAAATAGACATTTTCTGGTGATATAGCCACAAACGTCACAACCACCGCCGGTTTTGCACGTTTTGGTTAGGCGTAGTTTGAAACAGGAATATGCTTATGTATAGCGACGACAAAATGAGCAACTCTAGTGAAGTGAACACAAGCGCAACAGATGCATACGTATATGTTGTGTATTATGTTCAATTTCTTGTAGTTCTGTTGGGTGTTATTGGAAACATTTTAGCGGTTATAATATTGAAAAAGACATCAAAGACTCATTCCACTTCGTTTTATCTCTCCTCCATTTGTGTAATGGATGTGTTCTGGGTTCTAGCAACTATAGTGGACCATACACTCTTTGCGTTTCATTGGACAAATCTTTCTTGACTGTGCTCTTGTTGAATTTCTTTTCATTTGCTTTTTCGTATGCTTCTGTTTGAGCACTGCTTGTTATGACGTCGAGAGATGCATTTAAGAGCAAGATCATGGTTTACCGTTAGGAAAGCGATAATCTCGACTATAAGCGTCTTGTCGTTTGTCACACCGTACGTACTCTACATCAAAGACACCAGTCCCGAAAACAGAACCCACTGCTATTATCCCGCGTACTCCGCTTCACCAGCTGCGGTGGCGAAGACCTGCAATACCGCGGAAGCTTTCCTGCGTTGTTTCATCCCACTCGGTACTTTGGTTCTCGTGAACGCCAGTATCATATTACTAACACTAGTAAATACCAGACGGCGGTTATCGCTGACAGTCGGGCAGGAAGCAACTTCACGATCATTGAAAACACAGCGCCATCTAACGGTTATATTACTGCTAGCGTTCGTCACGTTTACGACGTTATATCTTCCATACGCGATTGCTCTTTTATGCGGCTTCTATACACGTTTAAGAGTAAGGCTCACCCAATCATCCCAGTGGCTCATCTGTTATCAATTATAGCATCAACTGTTTTCTATTTTGCCTCGGAAGTTCACGTTTTCGACGGGATTTTGTCAAAATTATATCCCGTGCTATTTGAAGACGGCAATTACGTCAATGGGAATCGTCGTTAGGAACAGTGTAGTACTGTTGAGATGTTGTCTGAACTTCTTTGCCAGTCAAAATTTCCGTTTCCGGCCCTCAATAGATGCGCACAGTCCTAAAGTTTAATTGTTCATATGAAGCTGCATTTAAGGGGGCTCGTGTGTTCTATAAAACTTGTGATATAATCATTAAACACCAAAATGGTTTACCAAAATGTTGATGGGACAGAACATTGTATGTCACCAGAGTTGTATGTTGTATTGTCAGGATTGTATGTGTCTGCACATGATATTCGATACGGAAAAACTTTAGCTTACTAAATTCTACTGGAAATGCGTGTTTAAGATAACTGGGGTATATGTGAGCTAAAGGACGCAGATAGTACAAGAATCCTCGTAGATGGCGCTTTTGGTTTACTAGCGCTACCTCCTGGTCAATATCTGCTATGCTATTAATCTCGTGCGCAGTAATTCTATCACACTGTTTTAGTTAACTTGTTTTTACATATTTAAATCTTAGTATCGTCGCCCAAGGAATTTTGATTAACGGTTATAATTTGTTATGGCCTCCTCTCTTAAGTTGAGAAATGAATCAAATTTAAGCGAATTATTAGCAATGACTCAGGTTGTATTTTTGAAACATTACCTATAATTGAAAGCTAAGTTGTGGTTTACATCCGTTCCATAAGATGCATGGGTATTCTCTGAAAATTTTTTGAAACGCGAATATGTTGTCAAAAGTTTTATGCTTCTCCGATTTACTTTCTATCAGTCTCTGCAAAATCCGGGCAAACGATTGATATCTTCTAGGCTTTGTGGCTCATTAAAACAAATATTTTCACACTACCATGGTCTGCGTCATTTCCAAACACTATTACATGCGGCATATCTTGACCANTTCCAAGTGTTACTTTTGTTATAGTGCGGTTTCTCAAGGACGTGGAAGTTTAAAAAAGCTATTTCTTTTTACCTTGTTACGTCTATGGGAAAACTGAGGTGCCAAAAAATGAACCCCCCCCCTCCATACTGCAACCAAGGTCACACGCGCACGAAATTGGCAGATCATTGATTGCGTTTGCGCTCTACAGAAGAACATTATATTACGCGCAGGTTTTAGTTCCCCATAAGACAACAGTGTCGAATTACGCATATTGAACAAATTGCTCCCAAAGTTCTTTCTGTCATTATTCCATTAAGTTGGTGTACATTCACATCCTTAGTTAAACGAATGTTTACTTTGGTCCACTGTCCGCTTCACTTGACATTTATTGCGAAGTTCGTACTTAGTGCTGAGTCTAATTCCTTTGATTAGTAGGAGAAATGTTTCGTGTGAAGTATACCTACATATTCAGGCGTAGAATACTGTACAATAATCGCTTGGGGAAAGAAGTTCAAGTTCAAGCTTAAAGATGCTTTACCAAGATGATCCGCTTACGTCAGTTAATGGAAGTGTTACGGATGAGGTGGTGGCTGTATCAGAGTTCACAAAAATAACTCAGTTCGCTTTAGTTTTGTTGGCAATTATTGGAAATACTTTAACTGTTGTGGCATTGAAAAGTTCATCAAAGACTCATTCAACTTCGTTTTATTTGTCCATCGTCTCTTTATTTGATATGTTTTACGTTCTTACTGCTACACTACAGTATTCGTTCCTCCCACTAATCTCGACAAATATGTCTTGTGCTTTACTTGACTTTTTCAAATATGCTTTGTCATATGCATCTGCTTGGACACTTGTTGTTATGACGTCAGAGCGCCTAATCGTTGTGATCATCCCATTAAGAGCAAGATCCGTGTTCACCGTAAGAAAAGCGGTCGCCGTAGCTTTAACCATTACCATCTTGGCATTGGTGATATGTACTCCGTACCTTCTTTACGTTGACGAGAGCAATAACGAAAACAGGACGTCTTGCTTGCGTCCGCCTCATTTCAC
>NMRA01000287.1:0-11876 GCA_002633005.1 Phoronis australis | reverse complement strand
GACTGCTTTTATCCGGCATACTCCGCTCCACCTGATGGCGTAGCAAAGGCTTATAACACGATGGAAGCTTTTCTTCGTTGTTTGTTTCCACTCGGCAGTTTGGTTTTCATGAACTTCAGTATCATATTACTCACACTAGTAACTACACGACGGCGGTTATCGTTGACTGTCGGACAGGAAGCCACTTCACAAACATTGAAAACACAGCGCCACCTAACGGTCATGTTACTGCTGGCGTCTGTGACGTTTACTACGTTGTACCTTCCATATGCGATAACTCTTTTAAGCGGCTTCTATGACACGTTGTGGCATGAGGCTCACTTAATCACCCCAGTGTCTTATTTGTTATTAATCTTGAATCATAGCATCAACTGTTTTCTTTTCTGCCTTGGAAGTTCACGTTTTCGACGCGATCTTGCCAAAGTTATATGCTGTGTTGTTTGTAGGCGACAGTAAAGAAATTCCGTTACAAGCATTGTAGTGCTGTTTAACTACTGCTTGTCAAAGACAAAAAGTGTCAGAGGCTAACAAATTTCCTAAACAGGTTATTACCTTCTACTTATAAGTTCTCAAAACGCTATGGAACATCGTATAAGTATTCTTGTTGTAGATATTTGTCTTAGCGGTAACAGTAGTATTTGTAGGCCAACAGAAACAAAAGAAGTAGAAACTGCAGTAAAAAGCTGTATCTTTGTAATTGCTCCTGCTGCTGTTGCTAATGTTGATGATGCTTCTGCCGCTGCTGCTGCTTCTGCTGCTGCTGCTGCTGGTGCCGTGTCGGCGCCTCCGCAGTCGCTGCTCTTGCTGCCGCCGCTGCTGCTGCTGCTCATGCTGCCGTCACTTCTGCTGCTGTTGATGCTGGTGATGAGGCTGTTCGTGCTAATGTAAACACTGAAAGGATTTCTCAAAAATATTTTTTCAATTCGTCATCTTCTGTTATGTTTTAGGTTATTTTAAGAATGCTTGTTTTGAAAGTTATGAAGTTGAGTGCACTATTCCCAACTGCTTTGTGTGTAACCATCTAATTTTGTACTACTGATCATCTGTAACACTGTATTTTTTCCCTGGTGGCTCCGTGGTCAGCGGACTCTTTCGGTTCGTTGCGGAGTCTCAATCAGCTTTAATCTGTATTAATTGTATTTTTGTGTTAACGTGAATAAAGTGTACTACTACCACTACCACAACAACTACTGCTGCAATGCTGCTTGGTGCAACTGATGCTACTACCTTACAAAGTTGAAAAATATTATCACAGAATTCGTTTAATTAATTGCCACACAACAAAAGTAGTTACTAGACGGTTTGTGTGAAATTTGTCACGGGGCTGCGTTTAATAGTAAACTGTAATAATGCAGGATGTCGTCCTGCTCGAGAAAACTAAACCTTGGAAAATTGTCACCGTCCAGCTTATACAGTGGAACCGAGGAAACATCAAAGACAAAACTGTGTTGCTTGGTAAGATATTTGCAATACATTTACTGTGTGACAAGAAGATTCACGATAATCATTACAAATATGCTCTATCAAATTTTGCACTGTTAGGTCGCACGCTCCATTCCCTAGGCCACGTGCAATAAGTGGAAGGTCTTTACTATCGACTGCTGTGGTTCCGACATTTCATTGGTCGCCATTGCAACTAAGAAGCGCGCAAGTGTAAGGTTGCAATTTTTATAATACGTTTACACGTCTGGACAGACCGTTGACAACAGACGTTACTTGGGCAGAACATCTGAAGTACCTAAATACTCATGCCTAAAACTGATCAAAAGCGAAATAGACAGAAAAAGGCTGTTAACAGAAACAGAAACAGATGGTGAATTAATCCATCGGGATCGGAAACGCGCCAAGAAGAGACATGAAGCTGCGGAGTTAGAGAAGCAAGACAATCTTTGCTAAAATACATGAAACCCAATGACTCAAGAACACCCATCATCGGAGAACAACGCGACGAAGCAAGTCAGTACATCAGATGCAGAGCAACTTGCTGAAGAGTCTAAGACACGGTACCGCAGCCATAGAATCCGAATTTACAGCTCTAGGCCTGCAAGCACGTATCAAAGCTATTTTTCTGGTAGTGAACGTGACAAATGTTAAACATAGGCATTCACGCTGTCAGTTCATGTGTTACAGGAACAAAGTTTTGGAATCGTTCAAACTTTGATGTAAATTCTGCTCACAATTAACCCACAAATGCAAACGCATTGTTCCAGAATTACCGTGCACCCAAAAGAGCTGGTCCAAATCACTCTGGTCCACCAGCGGACTTGCAACTCACGTCAATCGATTGAGTTACCAAACGATGCGTGCTGCACTATCCAATTTTGTTGATGATGTCAACAAAGACAACACTGTAGAAGGAAATCCAAGATCACTGCAGAACATGCGTGCATCCAGCCTAAAATTTAGGGGGCTCGAATTTCTCGGTATGCGGACCTTTTACTGAAAGAAATCCACGAGGACTAAAAAAACGGGGCCACTAGGTTCGGGCCTACGCACCGTGCATCCGCGCCGATTTCCCGTGAGTTTTGTGGACTTTTGTCTCGTTTACTCGGACTTTTTGTTTCACTGAGGCGGGCCACGTGGGTGAAGAAATTGGGGACGTTTGAGCTGTATTTTTGACAGTTATGTGGGACATAATATCCCAATTCAATTTTCCAAATACAGCAAGTTATTACACCAAAAGAGTGTACTCTGGCACCTAGTACAAGAGTGCACTAAAATCTTGAATCATGGCTCGAGGACATGAAGAAAGCTTTCGAGACGTACAAAAAATGAGGCCAAATCCCACAGAGCTGAAGATACTGTCAAGAGTTGAGTGATAACTTAACCCTAAAAGCGCGAGAGATTTAGCGCTATGGCTTTCAATATCATTCTCTATGATCTCACTGCACAGATTTGTCGGAAAAGGAAACTTAAAGGTTGAATGAACGCTTTGACGTACTTACTGAGTGTCGCAAACTCAATACAAGTAGCTGAGCGAAGACGCAATTAACCTGAAAAGGCATATCTGACAGAGTTAGACGAAAATCTGATGGAGAATCTCGTGCATTACGCCAAGAAAAAAACAGATCAATTGTCCACACCACAGGATGCTTTGCGCTACATCGAGCAGGCGGGGACTGAGAATAGGCTTCAGTATATATTTCAGCATTATGGCATCTAACGCCGAAGGTGAAGGGTCAAACGAGCTGCGTTCGTGCTTATCCCAGAAGAGTCTCGCAGGATTAGTGTTTCTTGTGTGGAGAATGGCTTGACGCGAAGTACAGATTTTAATTATCTGCTGCGTTACTTTGAAGCCAAGAAGACCAGTAAGCGTCTGTAGCTCAGCACAATAAACAGTAGGCCTATGTATGCTTTTCCGACCTACTTCCTATCAGTCTCTTAAAATGCACTAGAAATCCACAATTGTAAAAAACATTTGAAAAATACGCAGCACAACCCTATACCTCGTTTACATGCGATTTCTTGTGAAACAAGAACAAAACCGGCCGTTTTAAAATGAGCATTCACAAAGACATTTCCTCTAGGATTACTAGGTCGAAACTGCAGTGGAAATTTACATTTCCTCGTGAATTACGGGGTAAAAGCAGTTTCCACCTCCACAAATAAGAAACGCAATTATATAACCATGGGCAGTTAGCGAGGTAGGTCACGTGCGCGTTCGCAATTTGTGCTTCATGCTTATGTCCGTAAAATTAGGCTCGTACTTTACCTACGAAGCGTATGTTCGAACTTTGTACCATTTAGGAGGAAGCAGTGTGCCCTAGTGGGCAGGATGTCTAACTCCTGCTAAAATATTGACAAGCAAAATACTATTTTTCAGTTTTTCGTTGAATTTTCAAATTTAATATTCCAGATTTGGATCTTCAATTTCAAAGTGAAAGTGAACTGGAAATCTGTGCACCGATCGTTCAAAATGCAACAAGCGCAATTTCAGTTTTCAAAATGTAACAGAGCAACGCCTCCAAAGATTGACATAAACTTTCCGATTAAAATCATTTTGTCTTTAATGTGTTTACTTTTGCGTTCCCGTCTGTTTCACTTGACATTTTCCTGGAAAAGGGATACTTTTTGCTGAAAATATAGACTAATGGAAGACAAACACGCAAATCAATGAAAACGGAAACGTGCAGTTGTGTAGCCACAAACGTTAAAACCACCGTTGTTCTTGCACGTTTTGGTTAGCGTTCGACTGAAACGGGAATATGCTTCTGTATAGCGACGACAATTCTAGCCAAGTTCACACAAACGCAACAGAGGCATACGAATTCGTGGTTGTTTCCGCTGTTGTATATTACGCTCAATATGTTGTAGTTGTGTTGGCTGTTATCGGAAACACGTTAGCGGTTATAACACTGAATAAGACATCAAGGACTCATTCTACATCGTTTTACCTCTCATCCATTTGTGTAATGGATATGTTCTGGGTTCTAGCGACTGCAGTGGAACATTCACTATTTCCGATCCATTGGATAAATCTTACTTGTGCTCTTGTTGAATTTTCTTCATACGCTTTTTCGTATGCTTCTGTTTGGACACTGCTTGTTATGACGTTCGAGCGTTTCATCGTTGTGGCCATGCCTTTAAGAGCAAGATCCTGGTTTACTGTCAGGAAAGCTGTGTTTGCGGTCTCAACTATTAGCGTCTTGTCCCTTGTCGTCTGTACACCGTATGTACTCTACATTAAAGACACCACTCCTGAAAACAGAACACACTGCCTTTATCCGGCGTATTCCGCTCCACCTGAAGCCTTGGCGAAGACCTATAATACCGTGGAAGCTTTTCTTCGTTGTTTAATCCCACTCGGCAGTTTGGTTTTCATGAACACTGGTATCATATCGCTAACACTAGTGAACACCAGATGGCGGCTATCGCTGACTGTTGGGCAGGAAGCAACGTCACGATCACTGAAAGTACAACGCCATCTAACGGTTATGTTACTGCTGTCGTCTGTGATGTTTACAGTGTTCTACCTTCCATATGCGATTACTCTTTTAAGCGGCTTCTATGACATGTCGACGGGACAGACACGCACAATCGCCCCAGTGTCTTATCTGTTATTAATCTTGAATCATAGCATCAACTGTTTTGTATTTTGCCTAGGAAGTTCACGTTTTCGACGGGATCTCGCCAAAGTTATATGCCGTGCTATCTGTAGAGGACAATTAAGTCAAACGGAATCGTCGTTAGAAACAGCTTAGTGCTGTTTGGATGTTAGCTGAACTTTAAATTCTGCCTACCAAAATTTTCATTTGTCTGTATCTCAAAGTGATGCAGAAAATACCCAAGTTTAAGATGTCCATAAGAGGCGGAATGTAAAGGCCCATATGCATTCTATAAAATGTGTAATGTAATGGTAACCAAAATGTTGACGAGACAAAACATGGTGCGTCACTAGAGTCGTGTGTGGTATTGGCGGGATTGTATGTGTCTGAACATGATATGCAATACGGAAAAACATTTAAGGTTATTTCCAACCTTATTCACAAACATGGACATTTTTACAATATTTCAAATGTGTCTAGTAAAATACCTTATCTTCATTCTCGGGGAACTTCAAATACAAAATAAAAACAGCGTAGCGAGAAAAAAAAGATTTAACAGAACCACAGGCGTCCTCAGCTTCTGATCGTCCCCAATACACTACATGTAATACTACAAGGTATGACACTTCCGACCAGAAATTCCACCGGTGCTTCACTTCAGCCGTCCATAGCAAATATAAAACTCAATAAATTTACACAAAACAGAGGTTCAACAAACCATGAAGAATTGTTCTTTCTCCCAATACCTTTCACGGTATCCTGTTCCGGCGACTTCGTAAGAAATTCGCAGTCAAAGAACAAAAATGTTCACAAAAAGCCCCCACACACTTTCATCGTGGACCGCTCGAGGTCAAGGACGACACGGAAATTGCCGGTGAGTTACGGAAGTACTCAATAGTTTTTCTACTGGCGGCTAAGTGTAGAGTTATCGACATCGTGACTTTACGCGACAAACCGGCAATTTCCGTACCGGATTGCGTGTACTTAGAAACACCACCTATTTTTGAAAGCTAAGCTGTGGTTTAAAACCGTTCCAATATAGGCCACAATGCCACTATGCATGAGTATTCTTTGAAAATCGTTTGATGAATGAAAATGTTATAAAAAGTTGTATGAATCGCTATCTGCTCTGATCAACTCTTCGAAAACGGACTAAAAAATGAATATCAAAGTATGAAAATACCCAGCACATGTTTTATACCGTGTTGTCATTTGGATTTTTGTGAAATCATACAGAATTTGTTATGAAGACGGCCAACTGTTCAGAGAAAAGTAACATATGTAGGCATTGTATTAGCTACAATCACCAAGACAACTGTGTTAGTATTATCTGCAACAATCACCAAGCCAACTCTGTTAGTATTATCTGCAACAATCACCAAGCCAACTCTGTTAGTATTATCTGCAACAATCACCAAGCCAACTCTGTTAGTATTATCTGCAACAATCACCAAGCCAACTCTGTTAGTATTATCTGCAACAATCACCAAGCCAACTATGTTAATATTATCTGCAACAATCACCAAGCCAACTCTGTTAGTATTATCTGCAACAATCACCAAGCCAACTCTGTTAGTATTATCTGCAGGGAACCTAATAAAGAGTTGTTGCACATTAAAGAGTCATTGGCCATTCAGAACCAGTATGCCACTGATTCTCTGAATAACATGCAGAGCTCAGTGACCCTGCAACTATGGTGATGACCAGTCACTGACTATGTTCTATGTATCTCTCACTTCACTCTATGGATGTTATCTGAGCTGTATGTTGGCACCTGTTGTCCTAAATTGTATAAATATGATCCTGATGATGTCTAATGAAAAGACGAAACTTTGAATTGAACATGAACTTTTTTATTTGTGCGGCGATCATCCGGTTTTTAATCATAACAGTAAAACTCTGCGTTTAAACTTATAATGAGCTTGTGATACCCTTAAGAGCTCGTGAAACAACAGTTTCTGTATACTGCAGTGCCATGACGGGCGAAAAATGCCCTAGGGGAGGGACTCAGTCGCTATTTCCGTGTGACAACGTTTCCATTGGTCTTGACCCCCCCCCCCCCTCAAGCCCTGTTGTGAACAGAGGTGCGGAAGAGGTAAAATGAGTGTTCACTGAGGGTGGAGTGAGATAAAACTGGCATCTATTTCAGAGCAGACTTAGGTGGTAACAGAGGGGCTGAAGTGAAACTGGTGTTCTCACATTTGTATTGCCACTTCACCGAGGTCTGAAGCATACAAGGGAAACACCAGAAAGATACTTTTGTACTCAAATGAAACTCAAGATTATTTTTGACCTCTTACCTTCCTTTTGAATGTGAAATCAAGATAAGTGTCTAGTGTTCTGTTCTGGAATATGTTACGGTTGATGCTGAAGAGCGTCCAGTGCAACTGTGCAATTGATGACCCTTAGATTCGAGCTCCAATAAATGTGAGAGATTTCAAGTAAAAACTCGACATTTCGAGTAAAAACTCGAAAATTCGAGTTCCGGCTCGAACTAATAGCTTTAATGCAGCGGTCGTCACACGCGTAGTGTAATCGAGAATCGAATAGTGGACATTTATCTCGAATTCACACAAAAGTGGAATGGATAATTATCCTGGTCCACGATACGCACCCGTGGTCAGACCAGATTACAGTAACTCCGAGTTATTGACAAATAGCTGCGCTGTATCGTACGTCATCAGATGTCCCGCACCCTCTTGGTATACATTTATAGGGTGTTCCAAAATATTAACAGAACTATTCTAAAATATCGTTTTATCTAGATCTAAGGGATTAAGGTTAGGGTGGTTATGATTTTTGCTACAGTGCTTAAGTTTGTTTTGAAGTGTGTAGAAATTAGAAAACAAACGAAATAAATCCGACGGCGCTATTTAGCTATTTAGCAACTCCAGTACAGATATCGAGCATTTTTCACTAAAGCTGATGTGAGAACAACTTACGGAATTGTTGCTGTGTTTGTCACAATAGAAAATGTGTTCGATGTGAACATAGGATGAAATAGTTGAATAAGAAGTGCTTATTCTGTGCAGCATGTGCAGATTGTAACAGTGGAGCTGTGCTGAGTGTGAAAAAGTGCGGACGTTGGTTCCTTCCAGTTAGTCATTTGTAAAATTTTCGTGCCTTGTAAAGGAAACTCGGGGGATTTTTTAAATACAAAAAATTTGGTTTCTAATTAAACCATTTGGAGACACCCTATATTTCTGTCAAGCTGACCTCATTCAGGAATGATGCGGGGGCCACCAAATTATGTAGATAGCGAATTTTTGTCTTTCACGAGTTAACTAAACAGCCCAAGATGATTGTTTAAATAAACTTTTAAAATAGTATTGACTGCTGATCTCAGTCGTTGAAATTGCAAAAACTTTATCTTTAAATAGGTTTAAGCGGATTAAGATCACCAGTTTAATGTTATTTTTTGTTGAAAACTGTTGCACAGGCACTTATCATAAGATGTCTTGTACGTATGATAACAGTCATTTGGATTAAATTGATAGGGAGGTTCAGAAATCAGGTATCGGTACCACAGGTCTTCCTGGGTGTTCTATGTGCAAGTTGTTACGGCCTTGTCACTGAAAACAGGGCGACCAAGTAAGTGGCGTGCTTATAAGGGTACTTTACATCACGTTTAGTTAGCAGTTGGGGTAAGACCTGCAGAGGTTTTGCGTGGTGTGTGACTTGTGATTGTCGATAACTAAAACGACAAGAATTCTTACCCCCTTAGCGTGGATTTCTTTGCATGTGGTGCCACTCAACATTTTCTGCTGAGTTTATGCTTGAAAAAACAGGTCGCGTCAGCTGCAACATTGTGTTACACAGGGTGGACAAAACCTGAAAATACCGTAACAGTATTCATTACTTGCACACTTCTGTGACCCTGTAAAAATGATTGTTGTGCATTGCACGTTGATTACATGAGCGCACCCAGCCTCCAATATGGGGGGCTCGAATATGTGACGATGTGAACCTTTTGCTGACAGAACTGTGAACTGTGCGTCTGCGCCTTTTTAGTGGACTTTTGTCTCGTTTTCTAGGAATTTTTGTTTCTCTGAAGCGGACCTTTTTGCCCACTTTGCCAAATGGGGGACTCGTTCGAGCCCCCCGAGCTCCCCGAGCCCCCCCCCCGGGTGCGCGCACTGATTCGGACACAGTACCTCGTCGGCATCAATAGAAAAACGCAAATGTGAAATCATGCGTGTTCTAAACATGCCGAATTACATGTAGTTTAGAAACAACGCCTCTTTTTCAATAAAAAATCGTTCAAGTTGGAAATACTGGGCACAGACTTCAAAGACCTTGCACAAAATCTACTACCACTGGTTCCAAAGTCAACTTTCCATCTTTTACGATTACCGGAAGTGCATCCGGGTACTTGAAAAAAACTAGTAAAAATCAGAAGAACACTGCCTCAACACTTCTGGTCACAGAAATCAGGTCAAAATTGATTGTCAGATTTTTACAAAGCCAAGGTTTCTGAAAGGTGGCTAAATTTCCTTGTAAACTTCTGTACATAACACCGTCTTGGTTCACGTTAAGGAGCCAATCAGTGCGCGCCTTGTGTACATAACACCGTCTTGGTTCACGTTAAAGAGCCAATCAAAGCACGCCTTCTGTTCATAAACACCGTCTTGGTTCACGTTAAAGAGCCAATCAACGCGCGCCTTCTGTCAATTTCACAAACCGAAAACACCATCTTTAGAAAAATAGGCCTCCTAATCCATTTTTATATTCTTTTTATGCGCCCACATATTTATATACGCATTACGCCGTCATCTCCGTCCGTCCGTCCGTCCGTCTCTTCGTCCGTGTGGCGTCCGGCGTGCGCTGCTCTATCTCCAAAAAGTCTTAACTTATGTTCATGAAATTTTGCACGTGTATTCCTTCCCTGGATGGGACGGCACGAGCGAAGTTTCGGACGGATTCAACTACCGGTGTGCCCCCTAGTGACAATTTTAATTTCTTACAATTACCTTTGGATCTTCAAAAAGTCCTGAACGGATTTTCATAAAATTTTGGTATATTGGCACATATTAGTGAGATGACACTATCCTCCCGTTTTCGAATGGATTAGACGTAGTTTGCGCGACCTAGTGGCCATTTTTTACTGTTTTTGAGGATGATTATGAAAATTGGCGTGTATGTTCTTACTATGAAGTGGACGGCTGACGATGATTTTCCGACTTCGATTACTGTGGCGCCTCCTAGTGACCTATGGCTGTATCTCCTAAACCGTTCACAGGATCTTTACTAACTTTAGTAAGTGTATTTATATGATGCTAGCAACGGAGGAAGACGACTTTCAGACGGATCTGACTACTGGTGTGCCACGGAGTGGCAATTTTATTTTTTTACGTTTACCTCTGTATGTTCAAAGGCCCTTAACGTATTTTCATAAAATTTGGCATACAGGTATCTGTTAAGGAGGTGACACTATCTCTCCGTTTTTAGATGGATTCGACCTAGCTTTCGCCACCTAGTGGCCATTTTTACCGTTTTCGAGTCTGTTTTTTTGGTGTCCACTCGTCTTCCAACCAACCTGCTTTCAGGATAATTGTGAAAATTGGAATGTCTGTTTTTACTATGAAGTGGACGGCTGATGATGATTTTCCAACGAGTCTGACTACTTTGGTACCTCCTAGTGGCAGTTTTGTTTTTTGCGCTCACGTATCTATTAAAGCGTTTGCAGGATTTTTCGTAATTTAGCAAGTGTATTTATATGATGTTGACAATGGACGACGACGACTTTCAGACGGATCTGACTAGACTACTGGTGTTCACCCTAGTGGCGATTTTAGTTTTTTATGTTTACCAGTTTGTATCTTCCAAGGTCCTCGACAGATTTTCATAAAATTTTGAACATACAAGACTTCTATTGGTGAGATGAAGCTGTCATCCTGTTTTTGCATGGAATCTAGGTATTTTGCGCCACCTGGTGTACATTTTTGCTGTTTTCACATCTTGTTTTCGGTGTCCACCCCTCGATCAACCAAATCATTCAAGGGATGGTTTTGAAAATTGGAGTATATGTTCTCAGTGTGAAGAGGACGTTTGACGATGGCGACTGACTACTGTGGCGTCTCCTAGTGGTAGTTTTGTTTTGTTTTGTATTGCGCCCATAGCTCTCCGAAACCCACTGTATGATCTTTATTAAAGTAGAATGCCACCCGATTTAATTAGTCTTTTTTACCGTGTTAATCGGTCTATATACACATCGCCTCTTATACGGTCGGCCTCACCTTGCCGAGAGCTGTCGCGTTAACCTGTGAGGAAGGTGAGAAACGACGCAGCGACGTCAGTCGTTCGTCTGCAGAGTGAATGCCGCTATATTGCGCTGCATCATTCCGAACTATGAAGCTGCGAAGAAAGCGTGTATATCGTTTTTTCGACTTCCTCGAGAGCTTAGGAAGTGGCTCACGGTAGTGAAGAACGAAAGGTACACTGTTAATAGCAAGTATGAGGCCGTGAAACATCTCCATGTCTGTGGCCGGCATTTCGTCGACAGTGATTTCTCTGACGAATTCCGGCTTACCAAAGAACTATCCATACGTTCCGTTGCCTGTGCATGTTCACGGCGCCTCTCTAGTATTTCTTGATCAGTGTATTCCGGTTCGACCTGATAGCCTGTGAATCCGACCAGTGAAGTCTTCGTCGGATGATCTCTTGACTAAGTCGGGATTGGCGCCTGGCGAATTGCCATGTAGACGTTTATTATTTTGCGTTCTGTTTCAAAATGAATTATTCTCATCCTAACCAATGCTTGTATGAAACTGGAACAAAGTCTGTCTCATTAGATACAATTTGTCATTCCTTGAGTGCTCGTGATTGCAAATG
>NMRA01000286.1:517002-552477 GCA_002633005.1 Phoronis australis | reverse complement strand
GCCATTTCCAAGCATCAGGATACCCACAGAGCACTGTGGCACCAAAGAAAATTGGTTACCTGTTCATGCCCAAAAAGCTCTGGGATCCCGGTCTATCAGGGATTATCATTCGGAATTAAACAGAGCACTGGTTTGACGTATGTTCGTTTTGCTGGGTTTCACTCCGCAAAACATTTGAGAAGCTAGCAATTGTCAAATTATCCGCCAAAAGTTGGTCATCAAACCTTTTCTCTCACCCATAGTTCAGTGTGTCGAGCGCTGTCTACACATTCTGATTTTTCATGTACGACTTCGTAACCGAATGTTGTATACGACTAAATGTAGCGTATTCCGCCGGCTCGGCTTTTCGATCTACACATCTTATACCACTTGTTGCACGAAATTGAGCACTCCGATTTTGCTCCGCCTTTCGTTCGACTCGGAGAAGTGGCATGCGACCTTTAAACCATAGAGTCTAAGCACTCTGATAGTCGCATACGAAATCAATACAAAGTCGTATGCGAGAACTTGGTGTGTAGACCTGGACTGAAAAAAAAAACAATTCGATACTTTCTTAGTAAAGCACTCTCAGCCCGCACCAATTTTTGGTCTGTGACTTCATATGCATTATGTCTTTCAACCACAGTAAACAAACTCCGTTTGTCGTTAATAGACTTTGTGTACGACTTATCTCGAAAAATTGTGTCGAAGTTTTGCCTACTCAATCCCATTAGACGTATTACGGTAACCTTCCACCACCACTATCAAGCAACTTCGTCCAAGGTTTCGTTCTAAGCTAATTTCTTCAGAGTTTGGAGAGATCACGAAAGTCTTCGCGAGCATGGCCGCGCAAAAATTGTACTAGCTCTTTATCATGACTGAGCTTTCACTCGCAACAAAAGTTGCGGTGCGGCCAACGAGCCCCAGAGTGTACCAACTGAAATTACACGTGCGTGCACAGTAAATCATGTGAGAGATTTTGTGATCCAAATTCCACGCGGATGACACCGAAAAGCAATTAAAACCAGTTTAAACCATGCCGTGGTGTCAAAAAAAGCAACTTTCATTCAAAGACGTATCGGATTCTAGTGCTCTCCCAAAGCAGCTTCGCGCGTTCTTTAACTTCGTTTCGAATAGAAATTGAATACAACTTATCGTCCGTACATCCTGCGAAGGCCATAATTATTACCTTGACATTGACAACTGAAACTTAACTCTTTGCGACAAGGTCTTGTATGACGTAAGGGCGACGCCTAGAAATCATTTGTACAGTGATCTATGTAGCGAACCAAAAGACACCGATTTTATGACGGTATACAGCCTAGGCCTAAGTCAAAAGTTGTTGCGCGTTTATCGCTGTTTCATCACTACATTTCAACATTGTCGTCAACTGTGACATATTGTCGTAGTATAATCAAAAATGTAGTCAAAATCAACATGTGTACAAGCTACGACAGAATCAAGCGAGCTACGGTAACCCGCACATGGGCAGTCTTGCGATTTTTTAGAGTACAAGGAGCAAGTAACTGTTTCCTATAGTAGATATTGACATGGTTTTTGAAATACAACAGCAAAAATAATCCAATTTAAATGCCGTCCAAAACGTGTCTTTGAGTTGTGTGAACATAGACCATAGTATACTATACAAGTATCTATGGTGTGAACTTTCATCCCGTTACGGTGTCACAGTGGTTTGTTGCAGTAATATATGCATTTTGCATTCACCCACTTGAAATCACGGATACAGTCGATTTTCTGGGGAAATTTCAAGAAGAAACGAGGAAAGCTTCGAATTTCTATATACTGTAGATTACATGTCGAACACAGGTGAATCTTCTGATAAGAGAGAAAATTCCAGAGAACATTTGACAACTCAGTATCAGCTGTGAATAGCTTACCCTTTGAGGGCCCTGGCCACGATATAGTTGTTAGGGTCTCCGTTTTTGCTGAATACATGTAGGTCATCTAAACGTACTTGAAAACGTGCACTTTATCATTCATACATGTATTTCGAAAAATCGAGAAAATTCGCAAAGTGAAGCTTTCGCGGAGCATATTAATTCACTGAATTTTTAGATTCAATGAGACAGTTTGAGTGCAAAATTATATTTTCCAGAGGCCCTTCTCTAGCAAAGGACAACAAAGACAACTGTCGCTCTATTTTTTTCGTGTTTTTCTTTCTCTAAATAGTGTATCACTTGAGAAAATTGATGGCCTGGCAGATAACATCAATTGCTGCGCATTTCCTGACTTTTGAAAATATAGATCTTATTATATTTAGGGGCCCAGCTCTTGAAGAGGACCATTGATGGCATTAAAGTGGTCACCCTTTTCGTGTTTTAATTGGCAAATTCTTAAGGGGCCGACGGGGCCCAATGTTGGAATATATTCTCTCTATTTTTCTGTTTTTTGTGAAATCGTACAACCGGCTTTCACGCTGAGGAAAGTCACTTCTTGCAAGATCATCCGACAATGGAATGAAATGTCACTCTTTCCAAGCTTAATGATGTGAAGCCTTTCATCTTAGGTATCCCATTTCACACGGAACCCCCTCTCGGTAGGGCGGTTCGGGTGTCCCTCTAGACATGTAAATCCGACACTGCCAAGTATTCACGAGGGTTGAGATTCCAAATTCATCAAAAACACAAAACAACCGTGCACAGCACAGTAGTATCAAAATATTCCACCCAAACATCCGAAAATGTTAAAAGTACAATAGGATTGACCACCATCAAAGGTTAGAATTTTGAAGAACGTGAAGATCACTATTTGTGAATCAGACAAAAAGGCTACTTCCGATGGTTAGTTATAAATAATGTTATATTTTCTCAATAGTATCACAAGAAGTGTGTTGCTTTTGAAAGTCGAACTGTTTGTAGAGAATTCACAAATGTCGAAAAGACTGGGGTCTACGATTTGTGATGACTATATTGTAGGTACTCACTCAACTACAGCCTTATGTACTGAGGTTTCCGCGGAAACCCCCCACCCTCACTTTTTAAAAACACTTTTAAAATATAGTAGTATAATAAGGCTACCACCGACAAACAAGACTAAAAGTTACGAAGTGTAAACATTTTAGCGATATCTTTCTAGTGGTGAAACTCATCTTGTGTTTTAGGTTGGTGGATGTACAGGCAAGAGTACTTTTAAACAAACTCTGGGGCTGTAAAACCCCCATAAGACAAAGGAAATCCTCTTAACGGTGGATCCAAATAAACTTTGGTGTGCTTTCTTCACTTCATCATAGAGCCTGACACGAACCGATGCGAAACACATCTGTCGCTGGAGTCCAGCAGCAAGACCACCGTACAAGGCGCCAGGGCCTTCCTGTTTGCTGATTGTCACAACTGAGCCAAAATCCCCCTAAATTTGAACGTTTTGACACTCGCCGCAGTGGTTCCTTCACCCTGAATCTGTTAATAGTAATAGAAAAAATGAGATAAACAGAAACACTTACTGTCAAAAGCCGTAAACCGCACTAAAAAAAACAGCAGCAATCGCTGTGCAGAGAAACCAGTAACTGAAAACCGTAATTCAGTATAGATGTATGTTACGATGAGCATCGAATTTTTACTTTACGCATTTACGCATGTTGGAAGTAGCCGCTTGTAGCATTCAACAACACTGAATATCGGTGCATCTTAATATCTGCGTAATTTTACAATGACATTAAGTTAAAAAACAAAATTTGTCCATTTAAAAGGATACAAAAACCCTGTTTCGATTTCAAGCGATTGGCGTTATTTCACCTGCTAATGCATCATTGGCGTAAATCTAGAAAGATAAATATAGATTATTACATGGCGAAGTCGTTATCCCCCGTTATCTAGAGAATTATCGCCCGAGGGGCGTTAGCCCCGAGGGTGATAATTCTCCAAAATCCACGAGGGCTCCGGATAAGGGGGATAACGGCTGAGAACATGTAATAATCTATTTATACCCTATACTAAACGAGAAACATTGCAATGAATCGATTTACCTTTTCTGACTCTCCACGGCTTTGTAACCACTTTCTATGTCAGAGGCCCGGGGTCGGAGGTCGTGACCTTTTGAGAAAAGCCGGGATATTTTAGTCAAATAATGCTAAAACTTGAATATAATAGAAATAAATTGAATTTATAAATTAAGGTTTACCAACTATTATAGCTTAAAACACGTTTTTTTCAAGCTAAGCTTCGACCGGGAAATTATCGTCTGCTGTAGGTTACCACTGGTAACTGAATATAATTCTCAAGTCAAAGATCCTGACGACACGATACACGCATTCAAACTGGAGATCGGTGATTTACAAGTAAGAGGACATGAGAGAAAAATTTCACTGAATTAAGATATCATTTTTATAGAAATTATGTGTCTAATTATTTTTCGTAGCGTATAAGTACAGTACAATGCGGTTTGTTGAGCATGCGATTATTGCGTGTGCTCATTTAAGTATTCTATTTTCACTCTTGATGACGTCAGTCGCTGCATGGTGTAGAGGTAAAGTCGGTGACCAGCAACTTCAGGGTAACGGGTTCGACTCCTTGTCGGTTTCCCGCCGTTATAAAACAGTTATACAACAATATTAGCGAATGGCAGATACAAGTGAGATAACATTTTGGGGAGAAACCGAGGCCGGATTCGAACCCGGGTCTCAAGAGTTTCGAGTCGCCGACTTTACCACTACACCACTCAGCGGCTGACGTCATCGAACATGAAAATAGAATACTTAAATGAGCACGCGCACCAATCGCATGTTCAGCAAAGGGCATTGCACCGACATTTATACGCTATGAAAAATAAAACGCATAATTTCCATAAAAACGATATTATAATTCAGTGAATATTTTCTCTCGTGTTCTCTCACTTGTAAATCACCGATCTCCAATTTGAATGCGGATATCCTGTCGTCGGGATCCTTTGACTTGAGCATTATAGTCAGTTACTAGTGGTAATCTACTTTAGCAGACGATATTTTCGAGGTCGAAGCTTGGCGTGATAAAATGTGTAGTAAGCTATTATGATAGTTTCTAAACCTTAAGTTATAGATTCACTTCATTTCTATTTTGTTTAAATTTCCAATTGGTTTTGAGCAAAAGCGTTATTTGACAAAAATTGCTCGGCTTTTCTTAAAAGGTCACGACCTCCGACCCCGGGCCTCTGACATAGAAAGTAGTTACAAAGCCGAGGCGAGTCGAGAAAGGTAGATCGATTCATTGCAATGTTTCTCGTTTAGTATAGGGTATAAATAGATTATTACATATTTTCAGTCGTTATCCCCCTTATCTAGAGCCCTCGTGGATTTTGGAGAATTGTCACCCTCTCTTCAAAATCCACTCGGGCTCTAGAGAACGGGGGATAACGACTTCGCCATGTAATAATCTATATGAATCAACTAAAAACGTATACTGTCTGTGTCACAGATTAGACATTATGGTTATTGGTGGTGTTTCCGTCTTCCCCACAGTTGCCTTGAAATTCGCAAAAAGCATAGGTCACACTCATCCGTTTAGCAGACCGCGAAAAGAGTTTTCAAATTTTCATTCAAACTTTTGAGGGTGGTCGAGGGTAACAGGGCATTATTTTCTTTCAGAGAATTGGATGGGAAAGTCGTTTTTAATATCTGTTAATAGGTCAAAACCGGATTTGTTATCCTTTTAAATAATACTAAATCTGCGCAAGTGAAAATATTAACTCAGTGTAACACTACCTGCAATCAGCAATTGTGAATTCTAACGTAGAATCGAACATACACAGGACGTTGTTGCTAGAGATGGTGAATAGAGGTCCACGGTTAACGATATGCGAAATGTTCTCTGTTCAGTTTCCCAAAACAGGAGTCACAAAGACTGTACATTCCAGGTGCGTCACGCCCGGCTGAATTTCTGAGGGTTTCCTTGCTTGATTGCTCTGCTTTAAGCAACACCATTCCCATTTCCTAAAAAAGAAGAATTCGAAAACATAAAAAGTCGTCAGATGATCATTCCAGAAAATTCTTACTACCCCAACTCAAATAATGGCGAAAAACAATGATCTTGTTTACAGGACCGTCTTACGTATGTTGGACTTGGCTACAATCCTGGAATACAAATATTCGTTCATTTGAAAATATCACATGGTTCAGAAGTTGGGCTAATATAACGAAATGCAATTTATATTTACTACACTAAATATACACAGACTCGAAAAGTACAGCGATCATGTGACTTTGCACGCAAAGCTTTACACGGTACCCGGATAGTCGTCATTTAAATAAACACAAACCTTACCTTCCTATAAGGTCATGCTTACTTCCCCTCACTGAAGCACCCTTTTCACCCAATCTCAGATTCAGTTGCCACAGCTGCAAGCCATTTCACCATGTATTTAAAGGTTTCGCGAATATCGAGGCTGCTTAATCTATCACCACTAGTACACGCGCGCCCTCTACTAATGTGAAGATTGTCGAATAGTCACATAATACAGTTAAAAACAAATGTCAACATATAGAAAACCCTAGTAATTCCAAATATTGCGCAATCGCTCTTTGACAGTGAAATGAACAAACAACAAAAAATGCGCCTTGTTTTATAAGTGTGACGATGACATTACCGTATTCATTTACATATAGTCTGGCAAAACGAGACTTACGTGAGATTGTAACGGTAACTGGTTCTCGGGTGGTTTCCGGCACACCGGAAGACCCGAGGTTGTTTGTAAACAAATACCTCATTACCATATTCGCAATTTAATGAGACATATATAGCATCTTTAACTTGGTTATGAGTGTGGTTAGTAGTACTAGCAGCTGCAACAATTTTGTTGTTGTTGTCTTTCTGTATCCCATTTTACCCTATCGGATAGGGCTGGACCCGAGTTATCCTGCTGTGTGTGTGTCACATCGGCCACGCCACGATAAAAACTAGTCACATAACTAAACAGGTCAATTAGGAAATGGGCAAGTAAAACTTGAGTGTACGATTCGTTTTTGCCAGGTCATTACACACAGTGCCCGTCTATTGGTCATCTAACGAATGGCACCACAATCAAGCAACTTCGACCGGGGTTGCGTTCTAAGCTAATTTCTTAAGACTTTGGAGAGACAACGAAAGACTTCGCGAGACATGGCCGCGCATAAATTGTACAAGCGAAGCACTAGATCTTACCATGACTGAGCTTTCACTAGCAACAGAAGTTGCTGTGCGGCCAACGGACCCCTGAGTGAACCAATTAAAATTACACGTACGTGCATAGTAAATCATGGGAGAGATTTTGTGATCCAAATTCCTGAATGACAACGAAAAAGCAATTAAAATCAGTTTAAACCATCCCCTGGTGTCAAAAAGTCAACTTTCATTCACAGGCGTAGAATCTATTTACTCTCCCAGAGCAACGTCTTCGCGCGTTCCTTAACTTCGTTTCAATTGAAATTGGTTACAATTTATGGCCCGTACATCCCGCGCCAGCCATATTACCTTGACAGTGGCAACTGAAACTTAAAGGAGCATGCCACCCAAAAAACAACCTAATTTGTATCAATTTAGATCGAGTAGTTCTACTCCATAACGACACGTACGGTTGCGTTACCTGACACCTGACGGCAGACGGAGGTGTTGAAATTATCCAATGACGTCATCGGTTTCACACGCAGTCTGTTCAGCAGTTCACAACACGGGTTACTGGTGTCAGCTTATCGCTTAAAGTCTTCGTTTAACACCAATAAATCATCAAACTTCGATGTAAAACCCTTAAAAATACACCGAGTCCTTATAAAAACGTGTTGTTTTATTTCGTTCTTACGGATTTATTGATATTTGGACACACCGTAGCCTACAAAGTACGGCAGGCCAATAAGGTCCGTAACAGGAGTTTGGGGTCTGTTCGGAGATAATTTCGAAGTATTTTCCGTGAGATACAGACAGGAGAACCTAGATCTGTGTTGTTTAGACTAATGATTTTTTGAGTTCTAAACACAAAACGCTTGTTGTTATCCTGGCTAGTGGCTCGGAGCCCGATCAAGCCCGTCGCGGCCGGCTGGATTGACTTCATCAAATTGTTATCCCGGCCAGTGGCTCGGAAACTGATCGGACGTTACGAACATAAACCAACCAAAGTTCTGTGGAAACTAAACTTCGAGTCAAGAAAATACTATCCTAGTGAGCCAATGTTGGTGATTTAGCCACGAAACTGCAACTACTTACTCGTCGGGGGCCACGAATTCACTCGGGTTCCGCTTTGACCACAGCACCGTCTGGGCAGAAGTTGCACATTGACAATCATTATTTGAGTAATGTAAACGTAAATAAAGATTCCCCTAACACCCAGCCGTGAGATGGAAATCGAGTTGTTTCACAACAGTTTCTGCCAGCAAACACTAAATTAGCATGAGCTCACACGGCCTCGGTGTCCCGTCAATTAGTTTTGTTGCAGCTAAAGCCGGTACTGACGCAGTGATTTATTCAATGCTGGCTTCTCAAATCATTTGCACTCACAAACACTCCAAAGGCATTACAAATTGCTTCTATTGAGACAGACTTTGTTTCAGTTGGTTAGGATGAGAAGGCATTTTGAAACAGAACGCTCAGTACTAAACGCCAACATGGCAACTCGCAATCCCGACTTAGGACGAGCTAGAGGTCATCTGTCCCGACTTCGCAGGTGGATCGTTAAGTTTTACAGGCTATCAATTCGAACAGGAATACAGTGATGAAGTAATACTAGAGAGGCGCCGTGAACAAGCTCAGACAACGGAACATGGAGTTATTTGGTAAGCCGGCATTCGTCACAGAGGCGCTGTCGACGTCTGCATGCCACAGACACGGAGATGTTTCACGGCCTCATACTTGCTATTTACAGCGTACATTTCATTCTTCACTACCATGAGCCACTTCTTAAGCATTTCGGACTCTCGAGGAAGTAAAAAAAACGATATACCCGCTTTCCTCGCAGCTGCTTAGTTCGGACAAGCGGGAACGATGCACCGCAACATAGCGGCATTCACTCTGCATATGAACCACTGACGTCGCTAGCGTTGTTTCTCACCTTCCTCACAGGTTAACGCGACACCTCTTGGCAGGGTAAGTTCGACCGTATACGAGGCTATGTGGATATAGACCGATTAAGACGGGTGGCATTCTCCTTTAATGTAACTCTTTGCGACAACGTCTTGTATGAAGTAAGGGCGGCCAGCCAGTTCTCATCAAGTCTAGAAATGATTTGTGATCTGAGAAGGGAACCAAGGCCAAGGCTTAAGTCAAAAGATGTTTTCCGAAGTTCTATCGCAGTTTCATCACAACGTTTCAACACTGTCGTCAACTGTGACATATTGTCATAGTATAATCACAAATGTAGTCAAAATCAACATGTGTATCAGCTACGACAGAGTCAAGCAAGCTGTAAACTGCGATTTTTGTAGAGTGCAAGGTACCAGTAACTGTTTCCTGTAGTTTTCACATCTAGGTATCGACATGGTTTTCCTTGAAATGCAACAGCAAAAATACTTCAATTTTATGCCACCCAAAACGTGTCATTGAATTGTGTAAACGTTTATGCCGTTACGGTGTCACGGTGGTTTATTGCAGTGATAAGCATTTTACATACATCCACTTAAATTCACACGGATACAGTCAATTTTTGGGGAATTTCAAGAAGAACCGAGGAAAGCTTCGAATTTTTATGTACTGTAGATTACATATGTCACACACAGGACTGGTGAATCTTGAAAATGACTATCCCCTAACGATATATCTGTATAACACATGTCGGTCACTCGTCACATACAGGTGTTTATCACCGGTAGAGCTGATGCAAAATACTTTTGAATATTAGATGAAGTTTTGAAACCAGTATCAAATGTCTGGTGATGGGAAGGTATTAAATTAACTTCGAAATCTCCGGCAATTCGTGACTTAACTATTTTGCCGTTTTGTATTTAAGGCTGATTGTTTTACACAGGAAATAATAGAAAGTTGTTTTGTGATATCTACACAGTAAAAACCAAGCAAAAATAGACTACAATTTAGTTTCTAAATCTTTTACAGTAGGTTGGAAAATTGACAACACGAAACTGAATTCGGCACGATGTTTGATAAGTGTACAAGCATTGTTTTCCTTCTAGACATCTATGAGTGACCATGATATTTACTAATACTCTAGACTCACGCGAGCGAAAGGAATGATTGCATGTTTTATCACTTGATGGACGTTACCATGGCAATCGTCATTTGTTGGTGACGTGGTTGCCATTATTGACACATGGTTTGCGTTTAACGCGACCATTTACTACTTGTACCGTATTTAGGCGTCACCTCATCTCAAAACCATTGACACCGTTCATGTACATTAGATATACACATTAGTGGCGTCTGAAAACTGCTTCAATATCACATATTGCGAGCTGTACACATTCGACAGCACAGGTGTTAATAAAAATTCATACCTAATAGAGAGATTTGATGCATGCGTCTATCTAGTTGTGTGATTACAGCCGACTGCAAGTGCGTCACTTTCAATGTCGTTCGGTAAACTAGTTTTGTTCTGCAAAATAGCGTGTATGACACTGTATTAATAGAAATAAAACGACAAAACGTATCACACGAACATTCATATCTCGATCTTAACATGTATACACAGCGTCAGACGTTTCGCTGAACTTCAGTCAAGCATCATCAGTGACTATACAACCAATACATGTTTTCATAGGAAACTATAATACCACTACACATCAACTCACAACGAACTGGTAAGGAATACGCAACATTTAAAAACATAAAGGCCACAGTTGTATCTGTATAGTCACTGATGATGCTTGATTGAAGTTCAGCGAAACGTCTCAGCGACGCTATCTATAATGATATGAATATATCGAAATATGAATGTTCTCATGAAACGAGTTTTTTCGTTTCATTTCTATTAATGGTATGTCCTGTATTTTATGATATTGTATGATACTGCGTGAATGACTTTTTATGATACTGTATGATCATACTGAATGATATATTCTGTGTAGTCTTCAATAAATGTATATCACCTTAATGACCTGTATGACATTGTATGATACTGCATGATGTGGTTACTGTTACACAAAGAGTATCACTAAATGCAGTGTTAAACTACATTAACTCAAAATACTTGTAACCGCTATTAAACCACGACCTGGAGTTGAAAACATCCGCGCAAACTTTGAATGTTTTTGTGCTTCCAAAGCAACATCGCGTGTTCTTCCTGTGTTTAAATTGAGCTTGCTTGGAAATACCTTGATAGTCATATTGTCTGGGCCACTGAAACGCTCCCGCAATCGACAAGCACATTAACGAGTCCGATCTGAAACGATGACCAAGCACCAGTGTCATACGCACGTAGCTAGCATTTCTAGAACGGTGGACCTGTCATATTTTGCAAACGTCGACACTGTATAGTTTTCGGTAAGGTCCTTGACACAGCTTTTAAGCTGTGAGAGTCATCGTGTATACAGATCTCTCTTCCTAATTTTAATTAGGGGGAAGGGAAATCTGTATTCACAACCATGATTCTCAGCTCTATGTTCCTGATTGAGATGAGCCGGAATTCTTAATACCAGAGATGAAGATGTCGTGACGGTTGCTCGCAAAGAACGGACTCAAATTCGGATGTAATGTGGTCCACAATGAGAACGTTCTTGCGTTACCCCTTCCCAAACTTTCAAATTAGGCGTGCTTAAATGAGTAGTTACACCTCATTACATACGCGAAAGGAAATATTTGTTCGGAGAATGACTTGACGAATTGTTTTATCTGGTTGTATTTTTATGTGCTACTTAAGTCAAAGATTTTACAATGATATAGTATCTTTGTTTAAGTTGCTTTCACCGCTGGAAATGAGAACAGCTCACTAATCTGAAGGTTCACTACTCCGAAGGTTCACTTCTCAGAAAATATCTAAAATTTCGGACGCAGGTGTAATTTTTATACCGTACGCGCCGAAATCAACGCCGGTTACTACTACTACAACACTTTGTTTGCAAAAATTGCCCTTATGCCTTACAAATACGGGAAAATGAGTACTTACATGCACTTTAAAAGAATGTGAAGTAGGAATACTGATGAATTATCAAACATAATATGTTTATCAAGTCCAGATAGTATGAATCCACAGCGCGACTGAAAAGTTGAGGCCGCTGCGCCTCATTAACCTAAACCACCGGAACCACACGCACGGCAGGGTCGAAACTAAATGTAGTTAGTAGGCTACCCTGTTCCTGCCACTGAGTCTTCACGAAGTCAGAGAGTCCCATTCAGGCTTCTTAATTTGGTCCCCTCTTGGTCGCCGCAGCCCTGACCCGTGCCTCAGATTTTCTTTTTTTAAGTGATATATATTTATTGAAGAATACACAGAACATACAAAGAAATAATGACAAACCCAGAAATCGCGAACATTATATCTTGGTTGTAAACTATTCATAAATGAAACTAATATACATAGAGGTATATACATTTAAGTAGTTTCTAATATAAGTATTCCAATACTTAGATATGCTATTACAAAGACATAAAATCAAAAATATGTACAGATTCATGTATGGAAATCAGATTGATATTGATAAACGGTACATAAAAAATTACTAACGTTGCTTAAGAGGAATTCGTTGAGAACGAGGTCAAGGTTAGGACTACCATTCAATAATAATATAACTCTAGTAGGGATATTATTACAAGAATTGAGAGCGTTAACAATTGATTGGTTTCCATCGAGTGAACGAAAGAGTGAATCTCTCAGGTATTCAAATCACTACGATGGCCTTGTCTAGTGTATAGATCAAATATTTTTTGACAGAAACGTTGTTGACATTGTTTATTACTTTGAAAGTAAATGTGGTCATGTGAACATTGCGTCGAGTAGACAGTTTGGTCCACTTGAGACTATTCAAAACCTTAACACTATTGGATCCCCTGTAAGCTCCGGTTGTGAGTAAGGCAGCTTGATACTGTAACTTCTCCAAACGTTGGAGTGCACCCGTATTGGCAGACTGATTTATTATATCACAATAATCGATGTGTGGAAGTATAAAGGATTTGAACAAAACTTCTAAATGTGTAGAATTCAGATGACGAGAGACAAGCTTAAGTGGGTTAATTAGTTCCTGAGTTTTTTGTACGAGCTCCCGAACGTGAGGGGTGAATGAGAGTTTTTCATCTAACAGTATAACCAGATGTCTGTGCGACTGTTTTCTAGAAATAATTTCATCATTATCTTTAAGGTCATAATACGGGTCAACAAGGAAGAGAGCATTAATAGATTTGGAGAAGGTGAGATCAACGCTTTTTTCTGGTTTAAAATTCATTCTCCATTCTTGTGACCAATAGCTGAGTTTATTTATGTCGTGTTGAAGCTGCAAAGAACATTCAGGGCTGCTCCGTGCGAAGGGATGAAAAAGCGCCGTGTCATCTGCATAAATGTAAGTGCTACATGACAGGTTATCAGGAAGATCATTAATATAAACCAAGAAGAGAAGAGGGCCCAATACGCTACCCTGCGGTACACTTGCGTTTACAAATCCAGGAGGGGATAAAGTTGAAAGTACGCCGTCGACACGATCACTGTATGTTCTTTCGGAGAGATATGAGGTGATCATGTTTAAAAGATTACCAGTAATGCTTAGGATCGAAGTTTGTGAAGTAGAAGGTCGTGAGGGACACAGTCGAAAGCAGAAGATATATCTAGAAAAATGGACCTGACATTCTCGCCCTTCTCAAAGTGTACTAAATGAATCTCATGTACTATTTCTACAAGTTGTGCCATGGTGCTGTTCCCACGCAAAAAACCAAATTGAAGATGATAAATCAAGTTGTTTTGTTTGAGAAATGTACGAATACTTTGAGCAATGATCTTCTCGAAGATTTTAGACAGGGTGTTAAGTAAAGTTATTGGGCGATAATTTGAAATTTCAGTTTTGGAGTCTTTTTTGTATAGGGACCATAATTCCATGTTTCCAAGAAGACGGATATATACCTAGCTGAAGAAGTTTTTTAAACAGATTGGTCAGGGGCATGGTAATTTCATTGGCAATCATTTTGATTATCTTGTTGGTTATTAAAGCTGTGCAATCATTCTTATTGGGGTCAATTTCATTGAAATACTTCCGGACATCAGTTTGATTAGCCGGGATGTCAGACGGTTGATTGAGACAACGTTCATGAAGAAAGGGAAAGTTACCTACTTCAGTTGGTGTAATGTGGCTTTTGTTCGTGAAAAATTGAGAAACAGGTCACACTTGTCACTACTACTTGAGGCTAGGTTACCATTATGGTTGGTGACGGGATAAAAGGATTGTTGTTGACTGCCGCGTATTTTATTGATGATGTTCCAGTATTCTTTGGAGTTCTTGCTTGCGCTGTTAATTTGTTGAAAAAGCTTGCGGCGGTGATCAGCTTTGGCTAGATTTACTAAAGTTTCAACCAGACGTGACTGCTCCTTGTATCTGTTGTAGATTATAGTGTTGTTAGATCTTCTGAAAGAGCTGTAAAGTCTGTTTCTTGTGCAGATTGCCCGTTTAACATTATTGTTGAACCACGGTTGGCTGTTGTGTTTAATTATCTTTTCAGTTGATGGGATGTTGTTTTTTAAAATTTCATAGAGAGTACTAGTGAAGAGTGAAACTGTGTCATCAATGTCGCCAGTGTCCAATATGGAATCCAAGTCAGTGTAGGCGATATCCTGACGTAATTTATCGATGTCATATTTCCAATTGGTTCGTGTGGTGTGTTGTTCTTTAACCGTTTTCTTTAGGTGTTGGAATGGTTTCGATTATGTGTTGATCAGAATTGCCAACAGGGGGTAGTACAGAACATGAGTTAATTATACTCAAATTGTTTGTTATGCAGAGATCAATACATGAATGAGAAACGTCGGTGATGCGGGTTGGCTCATTAATTAGCTGTATGCAGTCATTAGATAATAAGATATCAAACAATTGTAGCCCGGCCGTATTGTCATGATCATCATTGTACCATGTAGAGTTTCGGGCATTGAAATTACCATTTATGATTATACTAACGCTATTGCGGTTAAGTTCCGCTAACTGATCAGCTAGGGCGTTGAAGTAGAGTTTTCTTTCAGTTGGAGATTGAGAAGATGATCGCTAAAACAACCCATAGTAAATTTTTCTGTGATCGAAATAAACTTCGATCCAGCAGTTGCATAACTGAGGACAAGTTAAGCTAGGACATAATTTAAATGAGAGTGTGTTTTTAGTGGATAAGATGATGCCACGGCCACTGTTACTGAGATAGGCTACACTGTAACCAGGAATGATTAGTTCATTATCAAGGTCGTCTTTGGTAACATTACAAGTTTCACAAAGAGCGACAATCATATAATCGTAAGACAGAACAAAGTTTTTTAGAAGTTGAAATCTGGAGAAATTGTTGGATTTAATGCTGTTAATATTTGAAAATAAGATTTTAAAGGTAGTATTGTCTTCAGGCCCAGGATTTTCTTCAACATCGCCAGCTAAAAGGAGGCGCATGCCAATGACGATTCCGTAATCCATACAGGTGTTATTTAAACAATAGTAAGACACATCAGTAATCTGAACCCGCATAGCGTGATATAGATATCTCATTCGATGCCCGTGAGAAGAATTAAACTGTGACCATGCAGGGGAAAACATTGTAAGACCAGAGAAACTCATACTACTCGAGGCACTCAAACGATAGCCGTATTTAACAATTAATACACCAATGCTTATTGGAAATTCAAAGGTTGTTAAATGAATAAGGTAGTCTGGACAATTAGGAGAGTCATTTTTAAACAACAAAATAATATCATAGGCTCGCTTACAGGTATATAAATAGCAACTTAGTTGAAAAGCACAACATATAAATTCAATCTTGGGAAACCAGTTAGTTCTGTTGCAAGTGAATACAAAACGCATAGTTATTTGAGGACGTAATAAGGAAAGCCAGGTGATATTGATTGACCTAAAGATTTGTACAGAGGAAATATGACCAAATAGTAACGGACAAAAGAAGGTGAAAAATAAGAGTTTGAACACTCAAATTCGCTGAAGAAAACACAAAAGATGTACTGAAGATCTCTCACTATGGATAACTTAGCTGTAATACGTTTTAGAATTAAAAAAGGCTCAGATGTCTGCTTGAGAATGAGTCGTTACGTTAGTTCAGATTCAAGAATCACGATTGGCAGTGACTGAAGCTGAACTCATTTGTAAACAGTCAATGTTTTACGGACTATTCAACTCTTGCACATCCTTTAGATGGTTACTAAATGGACACAAATACAATACATTATACGTACATGTCAGTTCCAACTCATTAGCAGACAGTCAGAGTAATGCACTGTCGGAGTTCTGCTTTAGGAATTGTGGACATTCGAAGTAGCAGGTCGGTAGGAAGGCAAAAATTATTGGGGGGCANTTCGATGAACTAGAGCTAGTCCCTGGTTAGCTCACCTATGATTCACTTGAGACAGGCAGCTTAGCTCGCACCTATTCCTCTGCGCTGACTCTAACGTCAAGTTTCTGGAAAACTTCATTTTGTCATGGCTATTCTCTGAAGGAATGTTTTGGAAAGGTGAGGTCCCTCAGGTCCCTGGTATGAGTGTCTTTGTGGCCGTTTCAAAGTCCCTTCATGAAACACAGCCGGTAGTCCAGTTTCTTGTGGCTGGGGAAATGATACAGAATGCGTCCCAAAAATGTACGTACTTCAACGCCTGGAGTTCAAATTCATCTCCCGTGGATCACTGAGATTCTGCGCAGGCCCATTCCATCGTTACACCTCATTTTTATCGTGGGTGCGTCAGTCATCAAGACGTGCTCCGTGTGTGTAATATGCACAGATATGGAAAGCAAGCGATTCAGTTTTGAAGAAAATTTATTGCGCAATATTACTGGAAAATAACAACATCAAGACAGTGCAAAAAGAAACTTTCCCAGTTGATGAGCGATAAGTTTAATTTTATTTATTTTGTACTTAAAATTCTTTCTCGATCAACGTTTTGTGAAATTAAACCCACTAATCTATTTCCTAATTCAATAAACAATTTATTGTCATTTGAATCGTGAAAAAAGTTAAGGACATTTTGCAGAGCTATCCGACATTCATCAATATCTTTGAGACTTATTTCAGTCAGCCCATTTTCTAGATACTGTATATAAACATGTAGCCTAATTCAGAAACCAACAATCGAATGCATGAGCAATGCCTTCACCTTGATTTAATGATTTAATTCCTTTTTGATCCCCTGTTAGTGAATTTAAGCAACAATTCTTGTACCGAAGTCAAAAAGCAATGCATTTATTGTCATTTGAATTGTGATTAAATTTTCGGGAATTGTCCAAATTTCATCAATGTCTTTGAGAGTTATTTTAGATAGGCAAGGAGCGTCCAAGTGCACTTTACTATTTGGGAATCTGATAATAGAGTTTTTTCCATATTCAGGCTTCAACTAAATTCATTGAAACATCATCATTTCTTAAAATGTTAGCTTCTAATTGCCAAAAATCATCTATTAATCTGTCGGTTTTCGTAGATACATAAAGATGTAAATCAGAAACTAACGAATTTGTTTATCAAAACAGAATATTATAAGCAATTTCCGCAGGCATGATAGCGGATTTTTGACGGGTAACCAGGGAACATGGGAGACGGGGCATTCATATTAAGGTGTATTTTTGCTCATTTCCGAGGTACCTATAACGACTCACGAGTTTAACTTGAACTCCACAAAAGCGCTGAAATGTTTGTCTATTAATTCGAAAATTTTGAGTACCCCCGTTCGACATGTACACGGACATCACAATCTTTTTGACATGTGTGAATTCATTACAAACAGATCCTAGTAACGACTTTCAAAAGAAATACTATTCTTGTGATACTATTGGGAAAATATAACATTATTTATAACTAACCATGGGAAGTAGTGATCTTCACGTTCTTCAAAATTTCAACTACAATCCCATTGTATTTTTAACATTTTCGGTTGTTTGGATAGAATGCCTTGTTACTGCTGTGCTGTGCACGGTCGTATTGTGTTTTTGATGAATTAGGAATCTCAACTTCCCCTCGTGAATACTTGGCAGGATTTACATGTATAGAGGGACACTCGAACCGCCCCATCGAGAGGGAGTCACGTCTCAAATGGGACACCTAAGATGAAAGGCTTCACATCGTTAAGCTTGGAAAGAATGACATTTCATTCAATTGTCGGGTGACCTTGCAAGAAGTGACTTTCCTCAGCATGAAAGCCGGGTGTACGATTTCACAAAAAACAGGAAAATGGAGATAATCTATTCCAACATTGGGCCCTGTCGCCCCCTTGAGAATTTGCCAATTAAAACACGAAAAGGGTGACCACTTGAATGTCATCAATGGTCCTCTTCAACAGCTGGGCCTCTAAATATGAAAAGATTTATATTTTCAAGTCAGGAAATGCGCAGCAATTGATGTTAACTGCCAGGCCATCAATTTTCTCAAGTGATTACACAATTTAGAGAAAGAAAAAACGAAAAATAGAGCGACAGTTGTATTTGTTATCCTTTGCTAGAGTAAGGCCTCTGGAAATATAATTTTGCATTTATGCATTTGCAAGAATGTGCTATTGAATTTAAAAATCAAGTGAATTAATACGCTCCGCAAAAGCTTCGCTTTACGAATTTTATCGATTTTTCGAAATACATGTATGAATGATAAATTGCACGTTTTCAAGTTCGTTTAGACGACCTACATGTATGCAACAAAAACGGAGATCCTAACAATTAATGTCCTGGCCAGGCCACTCACAGGCCGGTGAACCATGCACTGATACTGACTTGTCAAAATAATGTTCTCTTGAATTTTCTCTTTTATTTGTATTCGTAATCTTTCTTTTCTGGCGATTATCCCCGGCCCCAAGCCTATGTCGGGTTGCCATGGTTTAGCTCTGACGCTTGCAAATTTTGGGAGGCACGGGTCCCCCGGCCCCCTCGCTTCCTACGACCCTGAACTTTCGAAAGGTAGCGAACCTTCGGAGTAGTGAACCTTTGGAGTAGTGGACAGTGAACTTACCGCCGCCGTGCACGGAATTTAAAAGCACGGAAACGCGCACACAGTCCAAGTTGGCCTGGTACGGCAGTCAAAATACTTTTGTGTGTCCTTCTTTTATTCTACCCAAAGGTGAACCTGTGGCTTCCCTGTCACTGAAGCCCCGTGCATTCTTAGCTTTTTAAAGAAATTGCACCGTTCCACTATACAAGTTGGGAGCGATTTTCTGAACATTGATTGCCACAGCTCAGTGTAAATCAGACCTGCTCCCGAAAAAGGTCATAAGCCCTTTTAATAGTGTAACAGGTCTGAGCACACAATGCAACGTAAACTGAGTAGAAGTGATGTGGCACTTGTTTTGATTTATACCCGGCGCCTGATTCCAGTAAACCATAGAATGTATGAGTTTTCAGATGCTAGTTGGGTTGATCAATGAACTCCAGTCAATGCAACACGCGAGATCTTTTAATTTCTTTAGCTCAATGATTCTACTTTAAAGTGGTGGGTTCCAAAAAAAGAGCTCTGTTCTGAATTCTTGTTAACAGCGGTACAAGAAGCTCCACTGAACGGTCAGACATAGAATCATAATGTGGTCGCAGCCTACATTAGTCAAACTGTATATTTGACGGCGTATGAAGATGGCACCTTTATCCTCTAGACTTTGAGCTTATGGGCGAATCCAGTCCGAGGCGATCAGTTACTTGCGTTATACTAAGTAAGAACAGCTGTTTGAAATTAGTGCTCCGCAGAGGAATTACATAATTTACTTGTGCAAACCACGTTATCTTCCATGTTTACCTGGAAATCCTTATTTACACTGAGTTTCGTGCCTGGTTGGCATACTTTCACAATGAGATAACCGGTCCCCAGTCCCGGTGCTGACCCAACTTAATCCAGTTACGTCGTCACTTGTTCTTCAAACTGGCGTAACACTGTCAGTTGAAAATATTTATACCAACACACTGATTTGGATACACGAAACTCCTTTCTCATAACTCCCCGACACCCTCCGCCCCGTACCGGCCTTAGCCTACTTTGAATTGACAACGCCACTGGCCTGCCGCTGGGCAACTCGCCCGTCCCACTGCTCTGCCTGTCGCTAGTGCGAACAGCCCGCGGTATCTGCTTCTGCTGCCTGACTACTGCTGAAATTTTCTACGCATGGGGAGCCCGGTAGATGCTAGCTTCACATGATTAGCAGATTACATTTATTCCACCCCCGTGCCATTCGCCCACTCAGTGAGATAAGTGATTTAGCTCACTGATCTATAGGAACCTCGTACTCGTGTACACTGTTTTACAGTCTAAGATGGAACTAATACATTAGTTTCTTGTCTCAGCGTCACCACTCTTCTAACTACCTCTCTCATGTCGTTTATGGAGAAAGTGCATGCTTCACAGACTTTGTTATGTATTATGTATACTAATTCAATCTGATTCATGGGATTACGTAATAGCATCTAAGTCCATGGCCCTGACACCTTGCATCATTCGCATAGTTCGTTCGTTGCCCTTGGCACAGTTATTACTTGTTTATGTGTAACGTCATAAGCTTTTGTTTGATCACGAGAGCCAACCAATCACGTGTTGCTTATGGGACAACGCCTCCGTATAGATGAACGTTGATTGGTTGATTAAAATAGACCATTAACACGAGCGACAAACATCTGACACAAGCAGTACAGATTTCGAGAATAATCATATTCACTGTTAAAATTCAACAGGTAAGGCCATGGTTTACGTATTGTTGAAAAATTGTTATCTGTTAACTTAAATTACAGGACAGTGAATCTTAGCACGTAATTACGAACAGCGAACGTGTCTTGTGGGGCATTGTCTTTTCGTAAACCCTGTTAACAGCACACAAGGGCTTTTAACGATCTCTGGCACTGCTTTCTGCAAGGCGATCTGCGCAAAGGCGAAGGCAATAGACGGTTGCGTATTTAGTGAGCATTAGGAACGCGATCGGTAAGTAGAAACGCTTTCTATGACTGGCTGATTTGTTTCATGGAGGGCAGGTATTTCGACCAAAAATGGAGCACTGTACAAAAGCGTACGTCATCGGAAAACTGAATGTGTTTGGCCATCATACCTTGGATCAAACCTGTTTGTACTCGACTCTCGTGTACTTTTATTCTGACCGCTTGATGTGCAGTTTTTACCATCGTTGTCAAAATGAAATTGTGTCTGATCCGCAGCTTTCATCACTGAGAGACGTCAAAATCAATATCGAGCTGAGGTCATCAACAGCCGTTGTTTTATTTGTACCTATGAACCAGTTCTAAAGATATTGGTTCTTGGCTGGGAGTAATAAGATATTTCATAGTGGTCGGCTAGATTCCAAGATATTACACACTGAACTTACTGTTACAGTTGGTCATCACGGCGATGAACGAACTACTGTCAACACTGTACGGGCATTCCTTTCTTTGTTCCATGCAGCCAATAACACAAAACTAGAACGTCATCAATACAGGCTTGGGCGTTCTGACTATTGACATGGTTAGCGTGCCAGTTTTGCTCTGATCTGGGAGTAATATGAACTAGTCCTAGGCTCTGATTAATGCATGCATATAGCGATCGTTTTTAGAAAAATAAATCCGTTAAATGGGACATCCTCGGCTACGTAATGCATGGTACAGTTCTCACGTGACTGATACTCACATGACTCGTGTAAATATAACCCAGTATTTCCCTGTTGTGACAAAACAACATTTATTTTGTGACCACCTGCCTCAGTCTTTCGTGGTTTATATTGAATTGGCGCACAACAACGTTGTAAAATAAAGTTCGGTGATTGCGAAGTCAACCCAATGTTCACTGAACTGTGATGATCTTATTGTTTACCGGTTCTTGAAGTCAATCGTTCTCTATATATTATATACCCAGATCCACAAGCTATATACAGTACAACCTCTCACTCAAACTGCACTTTTGCAGCATTGGTTATGGCATATAACAGTGTTACTCAGCTATGCCTTGTCAGTGTTTATTCATTTCAATTATCTACGCTTGACATACCCTATTTACTGCGTTAATGTATTTACAGGGTAAATGAGCCTAAAAACTCTTACCAAAGGTTGTGTCAAAGTGTATTTGGCGCCAGATGGTGTTATAGGTACAATGTATTGAAACTAGGTTTGTGAATCCAGGCTGCAAAAGTTGATCTTATGATCCGATTCCAGCGCACAGTCCCTCGAAATTGGAATTGAAAGAAATGTGGGGTTACTTGTATGTCGATATGAATGTACTTTTAGTCATATTGAGGAACACGAGACAGATGTTATTGATAGAATTAACTTCGATTTCTGTGCAAATATAGGACACGAAAATTGAACACAGATCACTCGGTGGACTGTTGAACGTGGGCGATTATATGCTGTCTATTCTTATGGCTTGCCGCACGGTTACGTAACGTCAACTGGGTCACTTCAGTATTCGCGTTTCGTTGAAATTGTTGTCTTGACTGGCTAGCGAAATGGAAACTGGTGAAACATGACAAAGGACTGTAGTGGCGTTGCACAGTGCTATTGAAAATAGGCTAGCATGCATTTTTGAGCCACCGTGTGTCCGTTTGTATGTTTACCAATGATTGCAGTTCAATTCAGAAAATTAGTCGCAGCGGGTTGAGTGAACAAAAGGGCCCTTCCCATAGCATTTGTTTACTCGTCTACTGCTGCCAGCGTCATCAGGCATGTGACGACTATCCGGGTACCGTGTCAAGCTTAGCGTGCAAGTCACATGATCGCTCTACTTTTCGAGTCTCTGGATAGTTACTTTAGTGTAATAAATAAAAGTTGCGTTTCGTTACATTAGCACAACTTCTGAGCCATTTTCCAATGAACGGATAGTTGTATTCCAGGATTGCAGCCAAGTCCAACATACGTAGAACGGTCATATAAACAAGATCATTGTATTTCACCATTATTTGAGTTGAGGTCGTTAGAATTTTATGGAATTATCATGTGACGAGTTTTTATGTTTTCGAATTTTTCCTTTTTAGGAAATGGGAATGGTGTTGCTTAAGGCAGAACAATCAAGCAAGGAAACCCTCAGAAATTCAGTCGGGCGTGACGCACCTGGAATGTACAGTTTTTGTAACTCCTGTTTTGGGAGATTGAACAGAGAACATTTCACATATCTTTAACCGTGGACCTCAGTCTATTCACCATCCCCAGCAAGAACGTCCAATGTACGTTCGATTCTGCGTTAGAATTCACAATAGCTGATTGCAGGTAATGTTACACTGAGTTAATATTTTTTCACTTGCGCAGATTTAGTATTATTTCAAAGGATACCAAATCCGGTTTTGACCTATTAACAGATATTAAAAACGACTTTCCCCTCCAATTCTCTGAAACAAAATAATGCTCTGTAACCCTCGACCACCCTCAAAAGTTTGAATGGAAATTTGAAAACTCCTTTCGCAGTCTGCTAAACCGATAAGCGTTACCTACGCTTTTTGCGAATTACAAGGCAACTGTGGGGAAAAACCCCACCAATAATCATAATGTCTAATCTTTGATGGAGACTATGAGTTTATGGTTGATTCCGTTTTTATCTTTCAAGATTGACGCCAATGATGCATTAGCAGGTGAAATAACGTCAATCGTTTGAAGTCGAAACGGGGTTTAGTATCATTTTAAATGGACAAATTTTGTTTTTTAACTTAATGTTGTTGTAAATTTCCGCAGAAATTAGATGCACTGATATTCAGTGTTGTTGAATGCTTCAACTGCTGCTTCCAACATGCGTTCATATGCATGGCGACATCTTTAGGCTAAAGAAAAAAGCATATTTGATTCTGGCGTGCGTTCGGGAGACGCAAGAAACTCGAGAAAACGCAAGACTTTGTGTGACATCGCATTGATGTATTGCATGTAAGATTCTTGCCTCTGGAGAACTCGTTTTTAGAACCTGTACAACATAATGAAAGAAGAGGCCGTGCCCAACTATTTCAATCAAGATGTCGAATTGAATGAATGTACACCTTAACGTATCGAAGCTCCGAATCAATATTCAAATTGATCTCGGTATCAGCTTTGCTTTTTGGTCTTATGGAACCTCTAACCCAGCAAAATGGTTTCTCGCATTCACCTGTGTCAAGAGCTGATGGATGGATTTATTTTTTAGTCAATTATTTGTTCATTTTCATCACTGGTTGGAATTAAACATGACGTTTATTTACATTGTGTCCAGAGTACAGCCTAGGCGTCCACTATGGTTCAGTTTGGCTTTGCTCCGTTGACCAAAGAACCGACGGTCGCCGTCAAGTTCGTGAGTGCTGGCGCAGCAGCCTGTGTCGCCGACATGGTAACTTTTCCGCTTGACACAGCCAAGGTTCGCCTTCAGGTACATTCCTACGATGTTCTTTCAGGCGTGACCCAACGTAGAGCCGATACGCCCACTAAGATGACCAAGCGGTTGCTCTGGCGCATGGCAGGGTCCCCCTAACTCTAAGAATGCAGCCTGCTATAAAAGGGACCCTTAGTCAAATACAGCTTATGTTCCTAAACCTAACGTAACATAACCTGTCCTTTGGTATGCGTGAATTTGAAACACTGCTTTTGTTTCCTGCCTCGTGCAACACTGTTCTCTCTCGATCTATGTATAATCTTACATTGTCCTTTGGATTATTTCTTATTCGCATTCTCTTACGCTGATACTCTAGCCTTCTGATTGGCTAAAATGCCATACGATAACTTCCATTTTGAAATAATATTGACGGGGGGGAGGGGGGGGGGGCGTGGGATTCCTTTTTAATTCTCGGCGCCCGGACGTCAGATGTCAGTATTCGCAATTTGACCAATCGGATGTTCTAAGAATCTTTAACCCCGACTACAAAGCGAGCAGAGATGACAGTACTGTAGTTTTCAAAGTAAACTGAAGAATGTGGAAATTTGGCAAAATTTCTGCCTCTAAATCTGCCACTAAATATCCATTATTTGTTTACTAGAATCCGTTTCAATTCTGGCTAAATCTCGACAAAATCTTGACAGGTGTTACTTTGTCCAAATCGTTACTATTTAAATAGTTGTTAACTGCAACTGAAAGGCACAATGACGTCACGTTAACTCCGACAAAATGTCCACGAATTCCAATGTTGGTGTGATAAAGGTTCGACTAAACTGCCAAATAATTCTGGCGAGTTCTTTATCCGTGTTTAGCGGAGTCGGGCTCAGTTTTGTCGAAGTCTGTCTAATTTATTTTGGAACAGTACTATAAAAACATAATAATCGAATAAGAGACGGAAAATCGGGGGAACGACGAGTCAATGCTCGTGTAATAAGACAAATATAGGCTGATCCTTTAGGAATTCGTCCATGGCAACATTGCTTTCCTTCGGTCCCTATGACCTAATATCACCTCGGATGACAAATGCCGGTATTCGTTACCAGTGAAAGGGTGCTGCAATCATAAACCCCTCGCGTAGTAATCAAGTTGGCAAGTAGCCAATATTACACCAAAACCCCAAAAAAACATGCCAATCAGACGAAGAAATTACGAAACGTCAGTAATCGTATGATAAAACTAATAAAGATCGATCCCTTACACATGACATGTTATATAGACGTCGAGACATCATTGCTTTCAGTGTGCTCATAACCTGTTACTGTCCTCAGGAACGAACTATACTTCTGTAACAATCGCCTGAGATAAAAAAACAACAACATTACTCTCTTGCCGTTGTTGACGCGGTCCCTTGTAGTGGAAGCAAAGATAAGTTGAATGAAATTCGTCTGGTGCATTACATTTCTTGCTTCCCGATACGTGTAAGCAATAGTCACCAAAATGTCTAATGCGCATATTTCCCACACTGTGTGGTGGGTGTTGTTAAAAAAATGTCTGAAACTTAACAATAGTTATATAATAATGTTGGCGTAAAGTAAAAATTCGATGCTCGTAACATACATCTATATTGAATTACGGTTTTCAGTTACTGGTTTCTCTGAACAGCGACTGCTGCTGTCTTTTAATGCGATTTACGGCTTTTGACAGTGTTTCTTTTTATCTCATTTTTTCTATTACTATTAACAGATTCAGGGTGAAGGAACCACTGCGGCGAGTGCCAAAACTTTCAGATATAGGGGGATTTTTGGCACTCTTGTGACAATCAGCAAACAGGAAGGCCCTCGCGCCTTGTACGGTGGGCTTGCTGCTGGACTCCAGCGACAGATGTGTTTCGCATCGGTTCGTGTCGGGCTTTATGATGAAGTGAAGAAAGCATACCAAAGTTTATTTGGATCCACAGGTAAGGGGATTTCCTTTGTCTTATGGGGATCTTATTGGTCGAGAGCTTTGTTTAAAAGTACACTTGCCTGTACATCACCAACTCAAAACACAGGTTGAGTTTCACCAGTCGAAAGATGGCGCTAAAATGTTTAACACTTCGTAACCTTTAGTTCTGTTTGTCGGTGGTAGCCTTATTATACTACTATATTTTAAAAGTGTTTTTAAAAAGTGGGGGTGGGGGGTTTCCGGGGAAACCTCAGTACATAAGGCTGTAGTTGAGTGAGTACCTATGATATATCATATGGGTACTAAGCTGTCGCTCACTAAGGCGGCCATTTCGGGTGGTGGTGTATCACCAAATACAAAACAAAAAATGTGTTGAATAAGCATTACCTGGGCTAAAGTTTCGACTGAACTAACTGGGGTTAATATCCTTTGATGAAGTTTTAGTAAAATGAAACGAAAAGAGTATCTATTAGAATGGCGTTTGTCGTTGAAAACGTGTTTATGTGACCTAGTCGCTTTTTGGTTTTGATAAAAGTAATGACAAATTTTATTTTAAGTTTGATGGTTTCCACATGACCTTCGAAAGAGTGCAACTAAATTGTAAGTTAAAGTCAACTTTAACGACGATCTTAACCGCGGACATGGTGCGTTTCTTCAATAAATATTTTTGGTTGATCTTTTTGGTGTCTCCAACTTTGAAATGGAAGCACTTTAAAAATTTGGTATCTATAAATCATTGTCGTGATTACCTATTTCACAGGTGGCAAAGATATCCCTCTTCGTATACTGGCCGGTATTACCACGGGTGGTCTGGCCGTAACCTGTGCTCAGCCAACAGATGTCGTAAAAGTTAGGATGCAAGCTCAAGGCGCCACCGGAGTCGTGCGCTACACGGGTTGCGTGAGTGCTTATCGCACTATAGCGAGAACGGAAGGGGTCAGGGGTCTTTGGAAAGGTATTGTCATTTGACAAAAGGTCAAGTTGTTACTTTAACATTTTGTGGTGTTGCGTAGCAGCTACTCTTTTGTTCTTGTCTGAAATTAAACATATCCCTACTATTTTAATGATGTCACTTCCAAAAAGACCATCCTTTGTCTCAAATTGCCCACAGGTAAATCCTGCGTGATTGCTGGAGAACTGCTGCTGATCATTTAACCCTAGAAGTTTTCAATTAATGTGCTCAGCTTATCTGAGTGTTTAAAAAAATAGGATGTGTGTTTCTGGACTGTGCATCATTCCAACACACAGGTAGTGTATTTTGTATTTTGCAGGAACCCTTCCCAACATTTGTCGAAATAGCATTGTTAACGCGACTGAGCTCGTGGCTTACGACCTTATAAAGGAACAGATATTACACTACAAGTTGATGTCTGACAACATGCCCTGCCATTTTGTGGCCGCATTTGCATCTGGATTCTGCACAACAGTGACGTCATCTCCGGTGGACGTCCTCAAAACGCGTTACATGAACTCTGAGCCTGGAACATACACGGGTGCCTTGCACTGTGCGAAAATGATGTTCAAAGAAAAGGGGTTCATGGCATTCTACAAAGGGTAAATGAATTGCTTGGCTCTTTCAAAAGGTTTTAGTTTTGATTTTGACAAAATACGACTTAACAGCCTCAGTCAATGCCGCCCAGTCTCTGTTAAGTTAAAACAGTAAACCAAAACCTATGGTGACCTCTTCATTACAATATTTTCATTGTATTACAAGTTTTGATATTTCTCCAGAGTACCTGCTGCTCTGGTCAGTACTCGGTTATAACAAGAACAATTATCGGTTACTTCTTCTTGTACGTTAATTAACCCATTGGTCCAAAGACTGAAGTAGTCCAAAGGTGTCTTATGAAAATCATCGTATGTGATGTCTTTTATTTTTTGTCCTTTGATTGTACATTTAAGTGTTTTGCTGGAGATATTTTTCATAGTTCACTCTGTATTGTAGGTTTATGCCCTCTTTCGTCCGCCTGGGATCGTGGAACATTTGTATGTTTGTCAGCTATGAGCAACTGAAGAGAGCTATCACGTATTACGGGGAGAACATGAGTTTTGCAACGTACCACACTGTCGTCGCTGCACCCCAATCAATGGGCTTAGCAGACGACAGAAAGGGACGAGAGACGAGACCGAGAAAAATCTTCGACTCTGTCCCTGACAGATATTTCGTGGAACCATATTAAAACGGCTCCCGAAATTCGCCTGCGACTCAATTGTTTGTTTCCGTGTGTCGTAAGGATTTTTTTTTATAAAAAAGAGGTCGTAAAATGTTGAATTGAGGATCTACTACACCAGGCGGGTCCTGAACAAGCGCTCCAGTAATAAACGAACATTTGTATAGGCCCTAACACCGTCATAGCAATGCAAAATTTACCGAACACGGGTCTTCCGCCCCTTGGATCCTTGACTGTGCGGAATCTGGCATGGAAGACGGACAAGTGTTTTGATGAGCAAACGCACATAGTAGGCGTGCAGTACGAATTTCATCATTGGTTGCATTTGACTAACTAATCCGATTCCGCTGGGTCAACCTACTAAAACATCTCGCGGGTTCTCGATGACAACTTCCTCTTACTGACCAGTCAGATGCCTTAGTCGGTTGACTCAGCGGTTCGAGAGAAGTCAATCAAGTGCAGTCATGTTGAAATGAGAGTTAAATGCATTTTGGTGCAAATGTCATGGGCGGCGCACCATAGGGGGCTGGGGCTATAGCCCCCTCCCCGCGTTTTTCAGTGCTACGCCGCACTTGGTCTATAAGCGGTGCAACACAGAGGGCCTGAGGGGGCTTTAGCCCCCCACTTTTTTCAATGCTGTGCCGCCCATGAATGTGTCTTTGAATAACATTCGTTTAACTGCTGTCTTGAGTTGCAATAACAATTATGAAGGTAGTCTGTGTCTATTGTGTTTTATGGACAGATATATAATTATTTTCTGAAGGCAGCTTTAATTATAATAGTCTCGTGCATTGATAGATGTATAATATAATGTGTTGGATGAAGTAGTGCATAGTGAGGCTCTGGGTTGTTTATCACTTCCTGAGGGGTAGTGAAGGAATTTGATATGTACATCAGGTGATACTCGTTGGGATAATGGAGCATTGTATTTCACATTCCCAACGAACATTTTTGCAATATGTTGATTGCACTCTACTGCTGCTGAACAGTGATTTCAAGTGTACGTGTATGTGCGATTATTGCAGGTTCCGGGGTCTAATGTGCAGATTTGAATTTGAATTCGAAACATTTTTGATATTCTCCACCCTATTTGAATACAAACTCAATATCATTATGTATAATTCAGTGCTCAAGTATATCACGTGTTACGCACGTGTAATCCAAATTTGCACTTGATGACTTCAGCATCAAAGATACAATTTCAAGCGTGAACTTGAAGTCTTGAGGTTGTTGCTCGAATGTTGGGGTCATTAGGTACGAACTTGGACTAGACGCTCATCTGCGTAGACTATAATATACTCGAACACAGAATAATGGACAACCATGTTGAGTTTGTATTAAAGTAGAGCTGCAGAAAATGCCTAAAGTATTTTCGATATCGAATTCGAGTCAAAATGTTACACCCTGGGCCCTAATCTATAGTATAAAATAAACTATTATGTTGACATTAATAATACTGGATGTCAGAAATATGGGGAAATGCTTTAGTTAATTTAAGTAACCATAGTAAGAATGCATTTATAGAGAAAATTTGTGCTAGCTTATTCTTTGACAATTATGCCACTGTAATTGCCTTCAGATTAGTTCAATTCCTAAAAGCTTAAATACAGTGTTGTAGTGGGGCGTAGGCGCACGTAGGCGAAGCCAACCACCTTTTGGCATTTAAAGGTAGCGCCTACGCACCGTAAGTTACGTTCAGTGCTCAATGTGATACGGTGGGCTTTGGGCGCCTACTTACCTCTAATTTTACCACTACAGCATTGCTTGAATATGCCCTGCATTGAGCTGTGCAAAATATAGGTACTTCACCAAGTGTTTAGGCTGCCTTGAGATCAAGAAAGGTCCGCTGTCTCTCGGACAAAAGCCGGTGCCTGTGATATTATACGTTTTTTTTTTTGTAAAGAAGAGCGGTTACTTTTAACATTGTTCTGTGATATGTAAGACGTCCCTGTCGTTTTGTGATTGATGGCTCCGGCTACTTGATGATAGTCACTTTGACCATGAAAATGAAACCTTTGTACTTTTCACTTCTCTGTTTCCACTTTGTCCTGTACCAGAATGTCGTAGACTATTCCAATCGAACAAGAGAATGGACATTTTTATGTTTTTAGTAAGTGGTTCCGGGCCCGGATTCCGATATTTGTACGTATAAATATATTTTCACAATTTCTATCACGTTTTTGTGTGAACTCAAGATAAGAATATAATTTTCTGTGCTCGAGTACATTATGGTTTAGATGGATGCCTGGAATGCTAGTTTGCAGTTGGAGACTCCGGTATTAAAGCTATAAATGTCTTAACTTAAAACTTCGATTTTTTAGCGAAATCTCGAGTCTATCCCGAGTTCACCCATTGCTAACATATATGGGTTATCTAGTGCGCCTGATCCGCGGGAACTAAATCTGAACGCACGGCGTTTGTGTGAATACATTTTTGGGGACTCCGTATTAATAAGACTTGCAACATTGACATACTATTATGTTTTGTGGGTTTATAATAACTTGTAAATTGAATAAAACATATTGCTATTTGATACAAATTTATTCTCGTATTTCAACTCTGACACACCTACAGTAGGCCTCAGTACTAAAACAACTCTGTTTTTCATAAAAGAATTCTGGGTGGGCGTTAAGGGTTTGACGAAAATGATTGAAATCAGTATCCTTTTTTAAACATGTCTACCTTTTACGAAAGCAATAGTAAGCCACTTAATACGTTGAAGCCCAAAAATAAGCATCCAGAGTTCCTGTGTACTGCGATACGCTAGTACGTTCATAGACAAGACCACGAATTCAGGATTACTTTACGTAGAGAAAGTTTCTGGCGATAAAAGCAAGTCTTAGCTATCGTCATGCACTGCAAGCAAACCACGTGATCACAGTAGCTTTACTATGTAGTGCCTCGCGTCTATAGAACACCCCCCAGATATTCATGTAGGCCCTATTTATAATGTGACCCAAAAATGTTGCCTGTGCCATGGCATTACTGGTCTTTATTGATACAAGAATACGAATTTCTATTTCGTAACTGTCAATTCTGGTGGTTGGCAAGGCAAGGGGAGCTTAAAGTGGAACTTGCACGCTCATTCCTTATCTTTGTGATATTGCTTGGCTACATTAGACAGGAACACAACATATACTGATGGTGTGAATGTGAAGTAGCATGTTGAAAATGGCCAAATGTTTTTGAGAGACGAGTTTTGTGGTAAAAATGATCCGCCGCAAATCATTGAACTGTGTCCAGAAAGTATCGTAACATGATACTGGGAAATAACGCAGGCTATGTGAGCCCCCGAGGTCGTCCTTGGTGCGAAGGTCACCTATTTGTAGAATTTTTGTTTTCACGTTTACAAGTTGTCAGTGAATAAAACTGCATTTTGTTTAACGTAGATTATGTTAAAACTAGCCGTTACCCGTGCTTTCGCATGGGTAACACTGGGCTACGGTGGGAAACGCCGAGGGAAATAGATACATGTACTCCTAAGAGTGAACATTCATAGCAAGAGATAGATATCTTCTTGAAAAGGCCGTGTTCAAAGCTTCAAGCAGAACAGTCACTGTAGGCAAGGTGTGCAGCTGCGGGATACTTTCCCCAGGCAGTACAAATTTCTTTCCAGAATATTTGATCCTGTCGTAACACAAAGTACAGGCTAATCAGATATTCTTTCAAGTGAAAACTAAGAAAGCATTTTAAATACTGTATAGTACACACGTTGAATCATAAATGTAGGCCTACATCCGGAGGTATAAAGCCAAGCTATCTGTATGAAGATTATCGTCAACATACAACTAGGTAGCTGTGTGTAGAGTTCCATTAGACACCAAAATTTCACACAACCACGGGTGCTCAGCTTGTCACCTCGTCGTGAAACTTAGAGCTAACAACCTAGAGGGGTGCATGCAGAATTTGGGAATGAACCTACATTCATCTTGCCCGTTATAGCCGTTTATACAAATAAAAAGACAATCTATTAAACGTTATTTTTCTTAATTCTTCGCCTTTTGTAACAATGAAAAATCTGCGGTCGTTTTGAAAACAGTGCTTACTTGTGACACGCGCACGTGCGCGCCATTTCTCTCGAGAGTTTTTCTGAAATTGAGTTTTATGATAATAAAATAGTAAAAACTTGTGATGAAATGAAACCACTTACGATTGTTATGACATTTACGCAACCTCACATTTGATTGAATAACATGGAAATTGACCAACAGTAGACGCAATGGCACCCAAAGAGCGCATCGCAATTTTAGCAGCAAAATAACTGAAGAACGCCAATTCTCCGACACCAGGGTAAAAGCACCATTAATTTTGGCGGCGACAGTCACGATGAGAAGTCGGGGGGAGTGAAATTAAGCCGATGGAGTGACGTCACCCAGGCCATTGAGCTGACGAACTGACGTACGAAACCGGCCACCCTCCCTCCGGCCCGTGAGAAAAAAATAGAACACCTCGAATCCAAATAGGGGGCCGGTGAAATACCTGGGACCAAGGCGGGCCGAAACGGGCGCAACGAAGGTCTGTAGTGGAGCGGAGAAGACGGAGTTTGTGCAAACGATGCGTTTTATAGATAACATTGTAGTTTTAGTTCCTGCATGCTTTACATTAGCATAGTTAAGAGTATCTTTAAAGCCTAACTTGAACGTTAACACCTGTAAATTTGGTTCCTACAGTATGTTAAGAAGCATAGCCTGAGCCCTCTAGTGCCATAAAGTGTCAAATGTAACGAACTGTTAAGCGTGTTGGCTTGCTTTTGTCTACGTCACCTGGAGAATCACCTTTTGAAACATATGCGAATGACATCTGCACACAATGGCGTACGCCAACTTTGTTCGCCGCCGGCAAGTACCCCCACCCCCCGAGCACTAGGACTTCTTGCCCTACCTGCACAACGGTAAGAGGTAAACATGAACCGTCCACGTTCATTAATCGGCAGGATTGCCGATAAGCCAAAAACATTGATGTCGCAAGTTTTCTAAACAATGAGATAAGTTGTGTGGGGTCTTGTAACTGCAAGGTGTACGCGATTTGGTGTCGAGGGGGCCCTGTGGTTAAGACGGTCTTGCCAGCTAGTAAGTGTCCTTGATGCTAGCAGGTGGGCACTTGGAGCAAAATTTTTAACAGACAATAAAACGGTTAACGAATCAACATTATTTTTTGTAATTTGACAGATTTGTCATCCACTCATCGTAGATTGATTTTAAAGTTTGATTCGGGTAACATTTTGGCGGCGGGTTACCTTTATTTAAACCGTACTGAGCATCGTCACTGTTGATTCTCGGACCATTTACGGCGTTATGTAGATATGACCCATCATATTCAGTGCCTCTTACCGCTAAACATTGTTCCCTGCGCCAGCCTCACGTCTGATAAAATCTTTCCAAGTTTACGTGACGAGATGTGACTGGACAATTTAACCTTTCCCATCATCTTGTGTTCATGACGTAACACGCTATCTGTAGAATGGTCGACTACAGCTTTTCACGTAAGTCGCTGGTTAAGCGGTAATCTGTTGTTTGCAATCTACGAGGACAGCTCCAAGTGCGATTAACGAGAACACGTGATTCACATTGTAGCCAGTTACCGCGGAAACTTCGTACCAAGGTATTTCATGCAAGCGATTTCGGAGTATCTCGCGGTTCATCTGGTTCGGAAGATCAATTTTGTTCACAATACACACGACAAAACAATCAACCCTCGCTTGCTTGTACCACCAAATCCCAGTATCTAATGACTTTTCGCTAGTGCCGTCGACCACAATCACAACACATGAAAAATTTTGAATTCGGTGACTGGGATCGTACGCAAAGGCCTGACCAGAGTTTGTCAGACTAGGACTGTCCCCGGGGATGTCACTGACCTCCAGTGGTGCACTGCCAATGCTTGTATTGACAATCTTCATCTCTACCTTTAAGCCGAGGGACTCGCTTTCATTTCTCCACCGGTTCAACAAGCTTGTTTTGCCACTGCGTGAGGATCCGGCCACAGCCATTTTGATGGCATCACCTGAAAACAATCGCTGCCTGTGCTCGATACTTTTGACGACAACAGGCTGTGGTGGCGGCTGGTTTGACAAAATGTTTAGCATTTCCTTGTGTTCCCTTCTATTCAAGCAGTCTACCAAGTGCCTCTGAGTCTGCTGTAGTTGCTGAAACTGTGCGTCTCGATGCTTTCGTTCCTGTACAAGCCACTGCTCGATGTTCTCATCACGGTCCTCTACGGCCTTGTAAACCTCAACAATGTTCCGGGTTAGTCTTCTGTATTCTGGATGTCTTTCAGTGTCGATTGACTTTTTGGCACAACATGCAATTATTACCAGGATAACAACATTCAGAACTGCAAAAACAGAGTTCATAAGGCCGCTCCACTGTTGTATTTTCACCATGAAGTCCGGTAGGCGCCCTAATTTGCCAGTCATTCCAAGAATCCACAATACAACAATGACAAGCTGAAGCGCGAAGGCAGTCAGTTCACGCCAGATGCATTTGATCCGTGGCATAAGCGAGGCCATTTAAACCAGTATTAGAAGTAGTTGGAATTAGTCGTTGCTCAAAAATTTGCAGATCAAACCTGTAATTGAAAGATTGTTTTCTCAGGACATGGAAGATACAACAATCATGCTAGTAATATATAAGAGTATGTAATAAACAGAGCGATCAAAAGGACAGGTATGTTCAAATCCCATGCGGGATTTATTGTATTCTTGCAAACCAAGGTGAGCAAATTTCGTTAATAAGATAAGCAAATGCATAACAACTTTAAAGTCCTTCTTGCAAACTGCCCATGTGGTTCCAGTATCCGAAAATACTTACTACATAAATTCTTATTTTCGACACCCTTTCTTTATATTCTTTTCGCCTTTCTTGCCAAAAGCGATTTTTAACAGTATTTGACCCTTCTCTCTGAGCGTATGATTACCGGTTGTCATCGGTTATTTCCGTACCCACATTTCCGGCTCATCAGTTCAGGAACTTGTCCTGAACGCCGCCATTTTTTCCTTGTAACTGAATGTGCTATGGCTTGCTCGAAAAGTCTTCATTATTTTGTTTTATTAGTAATATATCGTGATTCGTTTGCATATGTAGTGTATTTATAGTTTGTAGTTAGTGGTC
>NMRA01000286.1:494680-516351 GCA_002633005.1 Phoronis australis | reverse complement strand
GCAGTGTGACACAGGACTAACCAGCCCGTAATTTCATGCAAGTGTCTGAAACTACCCTTGAATATATGCAGCATTTATCATTTGACCATTTTACTTCGACAAAACAGCTTGCAACCGCATGCATTTACCGTTCGCCAGTGTCTGGTCTCGATCCGCACCGGGTCCGATAGGCTGCGGTCCCGAGTCTGGCAAAATAATTTCTGTCAAAATTTATTCGCCACATTTCTTCAGCAAATTCCATAAAATTTCCGTTTCTGTCGATTTTTTTATCCCCGTTTGCTGGCTGGTAACAGTACAGGCACTGCTCCAGTCGCACTGACGGCGTTTTCTCGGCCTGGGTTCCTGAATGAATTGTACTTCCGGGTTCGCGGCAAGTTTAAAATGGCGGTGTTTCTTCGGGTGCGAATCGTGAGTGGCGCGTTCATTTAAACTGTTTTCGAGTACGGATCGTGTATTAGTTATGGGGTAGGTTCTTCTTGGATCCTTATAACATCTTCTAACCATGTAATAAGGGTTAACAACGCGTGAGAGAAGGACTTTAATCTTCTGCGGTACACAAAAAACGGACTACGCCGCCACAATCTGAAAATCATTTCCAAAATGGGCGTAAAAGATTTTAGTGAAACTGTCTATGTTTATCCAATTCTCGTCTACCATGCACTGTCAGCTGATCTTTTAGATTTTAGTTATTCAATTTTCCATGTCCAATGTCCGTTAGATCGCACCGAGTGAGCTTTTTTTTTTCTGAAAAACCGCTGATGGAAACGACGGCATTTTTGGAAACGAGTTACTATTTGAATGCTTGGCATAACTGCACACAATATGCAAAATATTAGAATAATATTTCATTATTCTTGAAAACATGTTTTGTCACTTCATCAACATAATGACATCTTCAACGTCGCAAACGCAAATTAAAGTTAAAATTAAGTCTTACAGGCCTTTCATACTAACGTTGTTGCTTTGGGGAGTTACGGTCAGTATGAACGCTTAACTCCGGTTCTGGATCGAAGTTAACAGCTCCAGTTAACATCGTAGTTAACAGGAGGATTTAAAAGCGCAGCGTCGACGCTGCGGTGCAGTATGAACGGTTAACTTCGGTCCAGTCAACAATTACAGGGTAGTACCGTCACTAATAGCTGCTTATATTTTGCTCCAATAATAACCAATCGATTTAAAAATAAGATTATGTCAATTAGCACATGTAAATGTCCCCGAATTGTCACATTAAAAAGATCTTAGCTGCTGCGCTACCTTGCGATTACTGCGATGACAACAGCGTCACCTGCCGTTTACTTCGATGTTCTTTAAACTACCGAAGCCAGTATGAATGGTTTAGTTATCATCGCAGTTAACGTCGACGCTCCGTTTAGACCGGAGTTAAGTCAATATGGAAAGGCCTTTAGAAATCAAACATTAAAATAAATCTTACAGAAAAAACAGAAAGTTTGAATTCTCGATGTGCTTCTCCCAACTTTAAGGGCTGATCAATAACACAAAAAAATAAATGAAAAATCCTGATATGCCGTTTTTCTTCAAGGCTTTAGTGACTGATTAACACAAACATTTTGTAAATCGGTGGAGCAGATGCAAAGAAATAAGCAAAACCCCGGAACATGTATGCCGAAAACACGAAGCGAGATGAACCCGACTGATATCAAACGATGAGGTGACAGGGTTGTTCGGTTAGATTATGCGTATTTTTTCTTTAAACAACCGTTTTTTTCTGTGTTGAATGGGATGACCTGTTACTAAAGAAACCATGGTTTCATTTCTATCTGGCATTTAAAAATAGATTTTTTGTCATTTTCTTGTCAAAAAGCTTTAGCCGACTTGTACGACTAACGGATTTGCGGAGCTTAGCGGTAGTTCATTGTCCAAACTAATGCGCAGACTCGCAATGGTTACCAAACTATAAAACAATAAAATCCTTTGTGTTTTTTCTGGTTTGATTATAAATCGCTTATTTTCGCCGTTGACTTCCCCTGAACTCAACGCCAGTGGTTTAACCAGATAACATACGGTTGAGATATTCTTCCAAATAGTGCTCAATCAATTACAGAGCGTTTGACTGTGATGCCGCTCAGATTCGATTCTGCGCTAGGACTAAACTCAGATGACGACACTTTAAGTCAACACGTTACATGAGAGTTATCAATCGTACGTAGAGGACCTGCTTCATGTTAGTCCACCCTAGTTCATGCTTTTACGCTAAACTACCCTAAATCACTCGGTTATGAGATCATACTCTATTGGCTTGTGTGTGACCTCCATGCTGAGTTGCACTGCCCTAGTTCCCAGAATACTGAACGCAGCAAGACCAATATCGTTGCACATGCTCTCCGCTTCTGTCTCAAATAACGTGAATTCATGGTTATTTTATACCGAATTATGTTAACCGACCACGTTGAAAGACCTGAACGGAGAGAGAAGTAATTTACTTACGTCTTTTTTCGGTTCGCACCCAGATTCGCAGTGCAGCACAACCGGGAGAACCTGTGTTCTGAAAAGGTTCATTAGACACAGATCGCAGACACTACCGCAATTAATATCAACTGACGACCTGGGGTTTCGGTTTCGGTTTCGATATACTGCTGCTGTCTGTTCTACGGCCACCGCTGTTATAAAAACAATAAGGAAGCAGTACTTCAAATTCTCAGTTTATCCAATTTCACAGTCGCCAATGCCGTAACCACGCATACCGTCGTCATCGTTACGACCGTCACCATCCTTTGTCATGATTGTGTTGGCATTATCATCACCACAATCGATATTACGTGCAGTGTCTGTGGCGCGCGGGAGAATACGATTCGACTACGACGGTGGTTTGTCGGAAACGAGGTTGGGTCTATAACTAGCCGCTATTTCAATAAACTGCAGATCGTAACACAAACTGTCGTGAAAAGACCTGAGTAAAGCGTATATTAAGGGCAACGAGATATAACAATCAACCATAAACATTGAAAGACACAGTGTGCTCGTAAACATATAGTTCTAAGAAAAAGAAGAATTACTGAACATCACTCTCTGAGAAAGTGGGGGTAATCAACAAGTAAAGTTATGTAATAAAATGATTATATTTATAGGGGCCTATATATATGTATAAAATGAGGCTAACATATACGAACACATTCTGCGGCAGTAATTACGTCATTCCGTGCACTTGGTGCAAGCAGAGTTGTCAAAGCATGTTTTTATGTTCAATGCGTTGATACCAACATTCAAATGCTTACCTGTAATTACGTCTAGCAACGTTGCGTGATGATTGCAAAGTGTTGATTTCTGATTTTTGGGAATTCCCCCCAATCACGCAAACTCCATCCGTGTCAAAGTCATCGTCACGTGACATACCACGAGTTGTGTTTACGGCCGTTTGCGATGATATATTGTAGTTTATGTTGACATTCGGGGAAGTGGTTGAAGACCAGCTGTCTAAAGATAGTCAGCATTCAATGGTCTGAAACCTTGGAACAGATTCTTGATGAATGAAATTCCTATTCAAGGGTGCGCGATATGACAAGAATATTTGTAGCTGGTTTCTTATACGGAAATGTACGATTCTTGAAGAAGCGTGGACATTTTTTGTTCGTAAATTCATCGTATCGTGAAGACATAAGCTCGTCCCGATAGATTAAGTCCATATTGTCACGAAACTGTAATGGATGCTAGATGAAAAAACACCCCCATTTCTCGCACTCATATATCCTGAGAAGAAGAACACTTGGTTCTGGTCTCTTCCCCGAGTCACTTTGACGTGTGAACTCACCAAGTAAAATATCGCCCTCCCGTATCATTTTCAGTCAAGGGTTCATGATTATTAAAAACTGTACAAAGGTTTGTAACCAAAGGTTAGCACTGAGTTTTGAAATGCCATCATTTGCCAAGCGGTGCAAAAAAATGGACCCCCGCATCACTTTTGCTCGACTCAGGTTTCTTTCTTTTGTGAAAAAGTTAACTAAGAAAACACCGCAGCATAAACTCGATTTTCAAAAAGAAAACAGGGGGCAGCCCACGGTAACAATTTTTGGCCTAAGACTTTAATGTTTACAACATCTTATAAACCAAAACAGTGACTCGAAAAACGAGTGCAACTCCATAATTGATTGAGGGTACAAAGACGTGTGTTTTGGCCAAAAGGTGGCACTGAGCAATATATGAAAAGTGCTTGCCTGTGCAATACGAGCTTTTTGGCGTATTCGAATTTCGGCTCCGGGGAACTTTCAAGTCTGGATTGCTTGGAGAGGGGCATTCGTTGTTGATGCAAATTATCCCACGTGGATCTCATTCATTTTTGTATTGCGTTTTCAGTGGGTTGGAACAACAGTACGAATTGACGACAGTTCGTGGGTATTTTTCATCAGTCCACGTCGGCATTACTCCTGGCCATCATAGTCCATCAAGAAGAGAAGCTACTAACACGTACCATTCAACAGCCGTCTGCGCCCCTCATTGTGGTCTAACATTGTGGAGTACATTGCAGGTTTTGTTGTCCTTAAAGTCTTTGCAATCATGTCAAGCACTAAATGCTGTGAGACTTCCCCATCCCCAGTCAAGTGTAGCGTTTTATTACTTGCAAAGCTGAAGAACACAATGGGCCGCTTATGTTACTGAAGTCGTGCACATTTTGATCTGTTGTGGGATCTTGAGAAGAGGTGTGAAGTGTTTTGTTTTGTTCATGAAATAAGCGTTACAGTAAAGGCAGCAACAACTTACTTCACTTGAACAACCACTACTGAAACACAGTACGGAACTGAAAATTTTGAATTGATTGAGTTGTTGGTGGCCTAGTACTATAATAACTGAATGAATCATGTTGCTCACTGAGTCATTCAACACTGGTTGTCGAGGCAGAAGCTGATCAAGCTCATTTTTTTCAAAAGGCTATTGCATTCATGACTTTTAGGCCAAATATAATAGCATATAGTTCTAGTTCGTCATTATTTGAAACCTTACGTTCCGATGTGTCAGTGTGTAGATGTCCAAAGTTTCATGTAGAAAAGGCCAACTGAAATGGGTCGATGTCTTTGCTCCCCCAACATTGTCTTATGCCAGATGAAATGAATCGGGTTCTTTTTTTCCTCGGAGTCACCTGATGCCACCAGAAATGGGTAGGGATCCTTTTTCCTAAAAAAGAGTCTCTGATTTTTTAAACAACTCGGGGTCTAATTTTTGTACTGGGAATTGAACTCAAGATGTTTTTACCATTTTACGTACTGTTTTGGGTACAAACTCAAGATAAGTATTAATAAGTTCTATGCTCGCGTACATTATAATTTACACACTGAGTTTCTAGTCTAAATTTGCATTTGATGACTCTTAGATACGAGCTACAATTCGAGCATCAACGCGCAATTTATATTAAGAACTGAAAGTTCGAGTTCGGACTTGAACTAATAGCTTTAATGTTAGTGTCATCAAGTGCGAACTAGGATCGTTAGACAATCATCCACGAAAACCTAACCTACCCGAGCACGGAATTATAGAGTCTGGCACATATCTAAAGTTTGTATTAAGGGGAGCGGAAAACTTCAAAAATAATGTTGAGTTCGATTTCAACAACAAAGAGTAGACCTCGGACCTAGAACCAATGGTGTAATTTTTTGACTTTTGAAGTTTAAAAATTGGAAGAAAATCATTTTGCGGTAGAGAATCCGATCGCAAAAACAATTGTTTGACTCTATCTGGTCCCTACAACAGCTGTTGCACCCACTTAAAAAGATGTTAGTAAACCACGTCCTTTAACCGAGGCTAGCCCGAGCAGTTATATGGGTTAACAAGTCGGATCCAAGGGGGTACATTGATTGGTTGTAATTTTGCGAACACCTTTTTAAAACTCTGGATCCGCCAATGTACACGCTTTGCCATAAGTGTGTTTTTGACAACAGGGTCTAAGATACAACGGTTTGAATTTTGAGATCATGTAATTTCATTGGCTTTCCACGATAAAATATTTTTGGTACTGGGACAAGTAATACCAGAGAGTTGAATGATCGTAGTATACCATTGAAGGACACCTCAGCACTTCTACATGCGTACTTCGAACGTACAAGCAGTGTGTTCAATACTTCAGTTCAGATGGGATCCAGGTAGGGGAAGTTCATAGAATTTACCTTAGCCCTTTGGATCTATTTATTGTGTATGCCAAAACGATGAGCCAACGCTGACAGAAAAAGAAGTTCCCCTACAAACCCAGCCTAAAAGTTTGGGAATGCAGTGTTCAATGGCGGGAGTGTCCCTTTGCCAGCTGATCATCTTGTCGGTTTGAAAGCAACTGAAACTAATTACTATACAGTTAAAATAACTAAAAAATTAATGACGTAGATAACTATACAAAGGTATAAAGGAAACATTTTCCAAACTTTACAAAATGTTTATATTTCGGTGTAATTGTGTTTTTAAAATACATATGAGTCGGCCGGGACCTCCCAGGCAGGCCGTAGTAGCAGAGAAATCCAGCCAAAGCATTGGCCAGGGGTAATTTGTCTGTGCACTAACCGTTTAATAAGCAGTGCGTAGGTTACAGGCTTACTTTGCTTTGTGTTATCAATATTGTAAAACCTCTCTAGTATTTAAAATTTTATTGTAGGCTTTCATAACGCGAACGTGCTTTTGTCTACATTTCTTCCCCCCTACCAATATGGCGGACCGCGTGGCACGCGCTGCCTGGCTTGGCGAGCAATGACGTGTCGTCACCATACATATAGCGCATTGGCTCCTCAAACCAAAAATTGATCTGTAGCGATCTGAGAACAAAGAAACAGAAAGCAAACAAAGAAAAAACAACTTTTATGACAAAGCAACTTTTATGCAACTGAACCCAGCTGAATAGATATACTACTTGTTGACATTTCTCAGTCGTTAATGCACATCTTTCCGAAGCACAAAACAACTCAGTAAGTTCAATATTGAACATATTCTTTCCGCTTCATTTTAGATGAAAACTTGAAGAAACGTTTTAACGCCAGTTACTTCAGCCGAAACTAAAGCCAAATTATCCTCATTTAAAACAACTCCAAATATTTTCATCTTAACTGAATTAATTAATTTCGTTTTGGTGGTGCGCCACTCCCTAAAATGGCAGCTGTAGTGAGTGACAGCTGACTCATGCATTGTGTGAGCTTACTCAACTGCCGTCATAAGCAATGAAAAAATAAAAATAAAAATCTTTTCAAAAAGTTTACAGTAAAATAAAGCAACCTCAACCTGAAATTTAAGAAATGTTTATATTCACCAATTTAGTTCTCATGAGGAGTTTCGTCATTCGACAGATATCACTAAAATATAAACATTTCGTAACTTTCAGCCCTGCTTGTTTTTGTCTTGGTTTGCTACTAATTTTTATTTTTAAAAAGTGGGAGGGTAAACGCGGAAGCCTTGTTACATATGGCGGCAATTTAGTAAATACCCGCTATGCATGAGTCCGCTGTCACTCACTACGGCGGCCATTTTAGGTGGTGGTACACCACGGGAAATTGAAAAGCAAATCAAGAAATCATAATTTCAGATAAGTTTGAAAGTATTTGGAGTTGTGTTGAATGAGCGTTCTTTTAAGCTTAGACTGAATTAACTTGCATTAAAATCTATTCCATGGGTTTTTTTAGTAAAAATGAAGCGGGAAGATTACATTTAAGCAAAACTTTTCAAGACCAAAAATCGAATCCTGTGAATTCTGGATTATGGGCAACGAACTGCAGCTCACAGGAAGTAATGTTAATTCTCAGGGAGCTAACCTTGTGGTAAGAAGATTGCCTACCTTGAACTTTTGATCTTGTCGAATGTTTCCTCAGTTTGTACACCTATTCGAAAGTTCATTGCCTTTTCCCATAATGCCATGAAAATCACATGACAGTTTACAAGACAACCCTGCCGTCGAAGAATATGAAATGTTTGGATTTTTTCGTGGATGTCAGTGATTTCATAAAGAATTTGATAATATTCAGTTTCATGGGTTGAAATCAGTAGTGAAAAGAAATTTGAAGAAATGTTTCCGTAAATGGCTAGTGTAGTACCATAAGTTATATCTACAAACTTGCTGAATCATTTTAACTTGTCATTCCATTTATAACTATTTTGTCGTGCTTCAGGTGCAAATTTACAGTCGTTATATAGCCCTACTTGACGTACCAAGTGTCCCTGCGAGAACGTAAACACGGGTTAAGTAGATCTCTTGTTCGCGACTCATTTGATAATGTGACGACAAGGAGAAGTCTCGCAAAGAAGGTCGCCATATCTCTTTGGATGTGTAAGATGGGATGTTGTCAGTTTAAAACCAGTCAAGGTTCGGAAGATAATAGGAAAACAAGTAGCGTGGAAACATTCGAGAATTTCGAGGGTATTCTGAAGTTTATCGGGCAATGGGGTCTGACGCAACGGATTCAAATCGGATTCCTACTTTTCTTAGCTTCGGGAGTGGCCATTCAAAACATGGGTATGGTTTTCTTGGCTGGCACGCCGGAGCACCGTTGTTTGGTTGACGAAAATATAAAAAACATCACAATTCCCTTTACCATCAAAAGCGGTAAAATTGTTTACAGTAGCTGCGAGGTGTTTGATGTTAATGCCACAAATACAAGCAAAGTGGATGATGTCATCTCAGAAGCGATGCCCACAATGCCATGCAAATCGGTGACAGGCCAGTGGAAATATGACAAGTCGAATTTTGAAAACACCATAGTTACGGAGGTTTGTGTGTAATGCATTGATTAGGTGGAAAATGTTTTAGTTAATACGTAATGGTATCTTTATGGCACAGCGAATAGGCCCACCACGTGCAAAGCCTTTAGGTTTGTATATTTCTCCGAATATGTTCACGTTCTCATTTTTTTATTTGAAGAATGGGTTAAATTTAATTACTTTTAAAAACAAATAAGACAGGCCGCCCTTTAGCAAAATGTTCAATATGAATAAGAATTCAGCTTTCTTCAAGAATGTTGAGAAAAGGTCGGTGTCACGTGGTAATTAAATATCCTATTTCCTTTACACTCACCCATTTAGTATACAGGGTGAATTACGTCAGTCGAAAAGTGTCACTAAAATATAAACATTTTGTAATTCTCTCAGCCCTGTTTGTATTTACCATATATTATTTAACTAATTTGATTATTTTTCAAAAGTGTGCTTAACTTCCGCGGAAACCATCTAGCGATTTTTTGTAGTGATGCATGGAAATTGCACTATTTGGCTACAAAAACTCTCTTACACGGGAGGGAGGAGCTCCCCTTCCGACCTCCCCCGCTCGGCGTTAAGCGCCTCGGATTTGCGCTTCGTTTGTATCCTGAACCCCGTTACTGAAAACCTAGGTCCGCAACTGCTTTAACTTGTGTTATTATTTGGGCCCAATTTTCAGCTGAACTGTGTTGCGTTAAACTCCGTTTTCTAAAGTCGTAAACTTAAATGCAGTGGAAAAGGCCTCTTTAACCCTAGAATGATATCTATGTTATAAGTCCAATCTGGGGAACCCTTAATTTATAAGCATGGTCGACAAACCTCTGTGAACACAATAGTGGCTTCGCCTTTGTAAAAGTGTGGCTTACATTTTGCAGCACATAGCAGCACATAGCTTGCAAGACATACAGACCTCCATTAAAATGCAGTTCATAAAAATGCGTATTTTTGATCTTTATTTTAGTGGAATATAGTTTGCCAATCCAGATGGATGAATGCCTTTTCCAAGACTATTTACTTCTTCGGGTTTTTCATCGGATGTCTCGTCATTAGCCCATTTTCTGACAGGTATGAAAGAGTTTACTACTTAGCATAATGCGAGCTTGTTCATATAAGAGAGTATGGTTCGGTTGTTGCTTGCGACCAAGCTCTAGGTATATACTGACTCCTTGTGATTAGCCAGCTTCTTTTCGTTCTTTCAAATTAATTGAAAAGATACCCTCTGTTTGGGTGATTCGTCCAAAAAGTGACTCGGTCACGTGTTATTGCGCTAATACAATCTCCTTTCCTAAGTTAGAGGTGCGACTTGTTTTACGATGTGGCTCAAAGTGGATCGTGTATACAGAAGTCGATTAAAACTACTGATCTCGAATTTAAATGGTGTGTAATATAGCGAATCGAATCACGAGCTTTAAATTGATACAGGCACAGGATAAAAACACAAAGCACGGTGCCCCTTTATTCTCTAACGTCAGGAAGACACCAGGAAGTTGTCCCTTCCATCTTGCTAACAGTAATCGGTGTCCCCGTAAATGTCTGAAACATTGGCGAACTAATGTCAGTAACCTTAACTTGTTTGTGCAAAATATTCAAAACTTTATGAAAATTGATCAAATCTTGTCCAGTACCAATTCCAAGATATCTAAAACCAAAGAAAATGGCAAAAACAAACATTCAGCAACTTTAAGGTCTCCCGAAAGCTTTAATCACGCTTGCCGATTTAGCAAACCCTACAAGGAATTTTCAAACTTACTACAACTTTTGAAGGTTGATGAGCGATATAGAGCATTATTTTGCGGAAATTATTATCATTATTTAACACCAGTTTTATTTGAACTGAAAACATAACAATAGTAACGAATGCTCTTTGGTTTCCAAAGATGCTTCTCATAAAATAAGGGTCTACACTTGAATATGGGTATGCGTACACAGTGGCGTCTAACTAGACTTTTAAAAATGTTTCATATTTTAGTGAAAGATCTGTGATTGTCGTTTCTCTTTTCCAGGTTTGGTCGACGTAAGACAGTATTAGTGACCTCCGTTATTCAAACAGTCTTTGCCGTAACCGTCTATTTCTCACCAAATTACACCGTGTTCACCATTTTGAGGTTCATAGTGGGGATCTTTTGCGGCGGTTTAATCAACAGCTCTTACGTATTGAGTAAGTTACTTTAGTGCTGTACTTTCCCGTCTCTAATGGGCAATTCTGTAAGGATCGTATCCTTATTTTGACCAGGGTTGCGTTCTGTAGACGCAAGAAACTAGCAAAAACACGAGATCACGCACGCTTTCTGAGGTATTGCCATGCATTTCAAGAGAAGCACTTAACCACACTACCATTTCTTGTGAGCGTCTTGCAACCCTGGTGTGTGTTTGAAGAACAGACGTTTTGACGTTTTAATTCAAGGAACGCACAGATTTTATTCATGAGAAACAAAAAAGTAAACATGTCAATTATATCATAGTGCATACAATAGTCCAACAAACATTACCTATTGGTGTCGCTTGTTGTTGTTTCAGGCCAGGAATGGGCAACCGCAGATATGCGAATGCAGCTCCAGGCAGTTGCTTCTCTCGCGTGGGGTGTTGGGGCTCTTCTCTTAGGTGTGATTGCAAACTTCTGTAGAGATTGGCGCCATCTTACGCTCGCCACAAGCCTGCCTCTAGGCTGTGGTATTCTCGTTTATTGGTAAATAGTCTCAACATAAAATACATTTTTCAACCAGTACCTGCAGTTTTATTCACTTCTTTCTCATGGCTATGGCGTTCATTGTGTTTTTTATTTTAAATTACTGAAACTTTTTACGTCAGTTCAGAAAGATAACTAAAAGGTTTCTTTCAAAAAATCATTGGAGCCGTCAGGTATGTCGTCGGCATATTTCAAAACTTTATGGAATATGTTAGCAACTCAATTACCTACTAATCGGCTTACCATTCTCAGTCCGTCTGAACATATCAGGAGAGAGCAGGCGAGATCGGTCGGATATCGACGACACATCAGATCAAATTTCAGATAGGAAGGCATGTGGATTCTGTTTGACACATTCCAAGATGCCTGGGTCCGTGGTAACATTCACACGCCCACGTTTATTTGAATGCATTCGATTGCAAATGTTGAAACTAGTGCCAAAAAAACAGTCTTCATATCGGCATAAACTGAACAGAATGCGTTTCCGTCGTCTGGTTTGTCGTTTGCAATAATTACTTGTTAACGCTTCTCAAATTTCTAGCCTGCCTTCCCATCGTCCGTTCCAAAGTCAAAACTAGATGTGCCTTCTTACCGTGAGAAAGCTATATTCCAATGAGGTGATTTGTAATTGAGCTCTGTTTGCCCATCGTAATTGCACATGATTGGCTATAATATTAGCAGTTTGCATTGATATGTTTCCCCAATTAACCCTTTCTGAATACTCGTTTTAAGCAGACTATCGGTGTTCTGATTAGATGCCCTATCTGTTTTTCCAAATCCATTATATGAACCATGCATCTTTTACTGCGCTAGTCAAACTCATATATCGTGATGGACTTCTAGAGGCACTCTATTCACCAGCTTTTGAGTATACACATGGTAATGGCTTTTCTAGGATAGTCTATCCTTCTCCGCGATGGCTGCTCACAAAAGGAAGAGAGGATGAAGCGCTCAAAACATTGCATAAGGCTGCTAAACGGAATGGTCGATCGCTGCCTAAGAACTTAAAGCTAAGCGAAATTTTGCACGTGAGTAAAACTAGATCTATTGATTAATTAGTTGCCAACAACGCCACCTGAAAGAAGCTTAAATATAATTTTCATAAAGCATTTTTCGCATTAATTCTGAAATCTGTCAGTGTTAGATTTTACATTGCCAGGTTTATGCAAACAAACAACGCTTTTTCCTTGTCGAGAACAATGCTAAAACAATGTGAAATAACATGAAATTACATTCATGGTGAAAACGGAAAAAACATGAAAAACTATCGTGTTCAGCCATCAGCTTGCGATTACTGTAGTTTCAGTACCTTCCGGCGGCATCCCCATCATTGACACCAGTGCCCGATAAACGTCAGCAACTGGTGCCCGATGTCCATCCCCCAAAGCAGCACTTTCTGTTTACATCATGTAGTCTAGGATTGTTATGAAGATATGACAATAATTAGTTGGCCAACTCAATTGCTCTAATTTTGGCACTGTATATGCCACTAAGAAATTGTGATATCATCTTTTCTAATAGTCGTCAAGTCGTCAGGCTTAATCCTATGAAAATTTGTAGAGCAGGTACAATCTGTGACATCGTAAACAATGGATGTCTTGTATGAACCCTTGTTCACATTCCCAGTTCAGCAGGTAAAACTCACTACGAACTTTTTGTTGTGTATGCTTCGAACGTTTCCATCCTTAACTTTTCGAGAAAACCAGTGTTCCTCTCCGACTAGAACCTGGGCATTGTCCCTGTCCATAATATGGCCAGTGTTAAGGATGTGATCATCAATGCCAGTGGGTTTATTCAACTTGAAGTGTTCCTTCATTCTTGTACCCAGAGAGCGTTTGGTTTACCCTATGTATATCTGGGAGGGATCCTCTTTGCAAGAAAGCTGGTATACCACACATGGCTTCGTGTCGTTGGGCGTGCGGTCCTTCGGGTGAACCATGTTCTTCCGGATGTTGTTAACAGGCTTGTAGTAGGTATCTACCCAATGAGATCTATAAGTGCGTGCAATGCGCTCTGCACAGTTCCTGATGTAGGGAATGGTCACAGAGTGGCGTTTTTTCCAATGGTCTTTCTCTCGCTGGCGTCTATTGCTTGGGAGGGTAAGTGTTCAATTCTCTTAGTCGTTGACTGACGGAGCCCTCTGTATGTAGGCAATTTCGGCATCGCGATTTTGTGTTGCTCTGTTGATGAGAGTGCGGACTACTAACTGCTTATATTGGAGTTGTCGTTGTTGTTGAGACACGACGCCCGACACCGCTGGTAGGTGGTCTTATATTATGAGTCCTGGTCCGTTGGCATGGGCCAGTTGTTGCTGTTGAGTGAGCAACAAGGGCTGCCCATGTTGTATCGGATGATTCGAGTTGAAGTTGAGGTACTGATCAATATATGTGGGTTTGTGATAATCTGTGATCTTAGTAAAACCATCATCGTTGACACTCAGGTCAATGATGGGTAACTTATTGTCGGTCTCAGGCTCCATGATGAACTGGGTGTGACGATCTATACTGTTGATATGCACAACGAAATTGTCGACGTGGTAATCATGTATGACAACGAATGTGTCACCCACGTACTTAAGCCAAAGCTCTGAGGGTGCGAGGCCGTCTCTATGAGTGGCTCGTCTCTCAAAGTCCCCCGTGTAGATGTCGGCTATAATGAGTGACACTGGGGATCCCATAGATCACTCTGGCATTGGTGATCACACCCTCAAAATTGGCCATATTCTAGACAAGGACAATGCCCAGGTTCTAGCCAGAGACGAACACTGTTTTTCTCCAAAAGTTATAAGTACTTTATCAACACCAGGCAGCCCAGCATAAATCGAGACCAAGGACGACAACACTCCCATGTGTATAACCTTACTCTAGATCTGGGTCAACAAGATGCGTGTAATCCATTAGTTGAAGAAGACCCTTAGATGAGGCAGGAATCGTTTGAATCATCCTCTATACGAAGTTCATGATACGTGAATTTTACGTTGTCAACATCGTCACGAACTATGAAAATCTACTTCACTGCATATTCCCATTACATGTAAGCATCATCAGTTATCACTGTACTACTGTGCAACGGAAGTCGACACGCAATCAAGCAGCCTTGCTTCAGACGACGAAGCAGTGAAGACTACCGTCTTTGGGACTTCTCTTTCGACATGCCACGCCAATTGTATTATATAATCAAAAACTTGCCACTTCAACAGCCTATAAATTTCGTTCAAGCTATACTTTTATATTAATCCTTGTTTAAACTGTTTCACTTTTGCTTCTCTTTCAAGGTGAAGAACGAGTCTCCCTCAATAGTAGACCTTGTACGTACGCCAAACATTCGAAAGACTAGCTTCATCGTCTGGTACGGCTGGTTCGCAGTTGGCATGATTGCTTATGGTCTGGCTTACAATATCGGCAACTTATTCGGCAATATCTACGTGAATTTCATATTGATGAGCATCCCGCAGATCGGACGGTTTCCAATCATTTTCTTTACCACCTACGTGAGACGTCGCTACACTATCATTTCTTTTGCAGTAGCGGGTGGTATGTCGTCAGCCATTGTCGCCATCGCTACGGACGGTAAGACCCGTGTGATGTACTAGATTGCCATAGCTGAAGGCGAGCAGCAAGATTTGATCTACATGTTTTCAGAAAAAAAAACAGTGAAAACGTTTAATTTATTGAGCTGCACCTTTAAGCCGAATTTGTTGAGGTTTCAGGTGCGCTTTGCCCATTGTCGCTAGCTTTCTTCAAGAAAACTGACTTCGAATTTAGACGATTTGTAATGATTGAAATGGTCTCAGCTTTCTTCTTAACCAACTTAGCCGGTTGTGAAAAATATCGGTTCTGTGCTTGAGATTGCGGCCACCAAGTAGACATATCATAGCAGGTTATTTTCAGCGCCAAGCTGAGTTACGAACTGGAAATCTGTCTCACGTTCGTATGGAACATGGAGAGATCTGTTATATCTGTTGTAAGAGGCCTAAATCAAACAAAAGACGGATTTGTAGCACTTTTAGTCGTTCAAATGTGGGCTTTGAGAAACAAGAACATTCTTCAGAATGATAAGACAGGGAGTATTTTTAAGTATGAAGTGGTATTGCTAAGTAGAATGCGATAGCTTTGCAAGCTAACTCTTTCTTTAGGCGGTAAAGTGAAGTTTGTCGAATTGGTGAATGAAGTAAAGCTTTGAGTAATTAAGTGAAACTTAATGAATTAAAAATTGAACCTTGTAAAAATTAACTACAGAAACTCTTGAAAAAGATATCGCATTCTATTAGAGAGGTACTTCACTTTCTGTCACTAGAAATTACAAACTCCAAATTTGGCTAATGTTTTCACTGAAGGTGCTTCGACTACCAGTTTGGTGCTGTCGCTTATGGGCCAACTTACCTCTGGAGTCTTATTCGCCTTAATGTATGTTTACACGACTGAGGTGTACCCGACCCCCATCAGGACGACCGGACTGGGTATTGGATCCATGTGGGCAAGAGCGGGGAGCATGCTGTGTCCCTTCGTTGTGTTGTTGGTAAGCCCAGGATCGCGTTTAGCAACACTAGATACTGGCTTGGTATTTAATAAGATCACTTGATTTATGGGTAATTTATTTTTACGGATAACGTAAAAAATATAAACGCAAGGTGGTATGATGGCGGCCATCCTAAGCAGCACCAGTATTAACTGTAGATATACAATCACTTCATAATACTGTAGCAAGGAGTTGAGTTTATCACTGGTTGCACTTGAGTTACTTCGCTCGTTCGGCCGGATCAAACATCTGATTAGTCTGTGGGGCCGGAAGTCGTCGCCGAGAACAATTCAGATGCCTTTGGCCGGCTGATCGACCTGGCGGAACCTGCCAAGTGAACCAAGAGCAGCCAGTAAGCAGGAAGCACCTATCCAATATCACCAACCAGCAGGCGATCATCCGATATACGTGACACTTGCATATATATATATATGATTGGTTGACGCGTAGGTCAATACACGAGTCCACGAGTTGGGCATTCGTAGGGCGTTACGATGTCGATTTTTAAATTGGTGGGTACAGGAGGAAAGAAACGTGAAAGCAAAACTGATGTTAACATGGGCAGTAGCGACGTTGGTGCATATCGCCTACTGGGGCGGGCTGGATCAGTGGCCGTGAGTGCCGGTGCAGGTCAGCGGGGTGGGTTGTGTTCACATTTATTGCGACCAACCTCGATTAAAGTTACGTTTCTTATGCCAATGTGTGAGCACAGTACATGTTTTTGTAGGCCGAGACATCGAAAAGATTGCCGTACGTTGTATTTGGTTCAAGTTTCTTCCTACTAGCATGTTTAGTCTTGCTTGTTCCGGAAACGTACGGCCGTCCCCTGGTGGACACGTTGGAAGATGCAGAGCGGATCAACGCGATTCGACTTCGCTGCAGGTATACATGAATTTGTTGGGACGCGATTGTTTCATTAGTTGAAACTGGTGTATCGCAATGTGATTTTTCAATTTCTTTATTTGATAACACACGTGAACAAAAATAAAAAAGAACAATTAAGAAACAAACACTAAGTATGTAATTAAAAAGTATATCACAGTCAGGTTTTTGTCAATTCCCCAGTCTGCAGTGTTGTATATAGGAATTTCTTTTAAAAAGGCATGAAACACGAAAAATCTTAAAAATACCCTTTAAAAATCGTGAAGGAGGTTGAAAAGAAGCACGGAATGGATGAAAGAAAGATGGATGGGTGGGCAGGTGGGTGCGTGGGTGCGTGGTTGGTTGGATGGATAGATTGGTGGACGGGAGGATAAAACGAAGGGAATACGAACTGAAGGAAGGAAAAAAGAAAGGGTGATTGGTTGGTTTGGTAGATTGCTGGCCGGATTGGTGGGTGAGTGAATGGGCAGATTGGATGAGTAGATGGACAGGTGCGTGGATTGAGAGGTTTGTGGGTTTGGGTTGAGTGGATGGGTGTAGATAATTTTGAACTCGGGTACTATGTTGGTAAATAACAAATATAACTTTACCACTTAAGATTTTTCCGCGGATTTTTTAAGATCGTGAACTCTCGTCTGAGTCAGTGTAAGACAATGCTCATAACTATTCATAGAGATCGTGTGCAGTTTTTTCGTAGTCAAGCTTAGTGTTTCACCTTTGATAATTTTCCTTTTCAGAGACAGAGATGATAAAAAGAAGCCCTCACTAAAGGATGATGTTTCCTTATCGCCGCTCGTAAACCAAGGCAAACTACAGGTGTAAGACTGGGTGTTTGCCATTTTTTAAATGGGCGACAAGATTTTAATCTGAAACTGACAGCAGTCTGAGTTTTGTTTGAGAAAGTACGCAGAATCAAGATGTTTAGGACTTGCGCTCAGTCGAGAAATCCAAATGCTGCATGTGTATGTAAGACCCGCGCTACCAGTTAAATACGATTCCATTATTCTGCTTTTTATCCGGTGAAATTTAGTCAGAAGAGCCGGTGTGAAGCTGTGCTGGGTATGATCTCAGATTTTACTTTTATTGCCGATAAACTTAAACTTAAATTCTTCATGAATTAGGTATTAGCGTCTGCACTTTATTGTACTCATATGTACTAGTCTAGATATCAATTAGAACGAACTTCAATTCGAAGTTGGTCTCCAAAATTAAAAAATAGGCCTACCTTAGTCGTATTGGTACAAATCAATAAACGAACATACAAGCACAGACACTTCTGGATTTTTTGTAAATAAATTGCTTAAAGAAACCAAATGTGTTGTTATTTTTATATACTCAAACCACTTGAAAAATTGAATGTGGACAAGCTGGACTCACAAACAACGTTTCTGGGAACTGAAACTGGCCAGCTAGTGGGCTAAAAGATTCCATCTAGCATCCAAATTGACGAATATCACCTCGCTAAGTTTGCCACGAGACTCGGTGCTGACTTCAATTCGACTGGCCTCACTCGCAGAACGCGACTTTAAATTTTAATTGCTCGACGACCGCACTTTCGAGGTTACCTGGGTTAAGGGTCGGTGTATACGAGATTATGTGATCATTGTATTCAGAATGAGGGACACTCATTTAGTTACCCGTATCACGAATATGATAGTGAGCACACGTTTTTCTTTGAGCAAAGGCCATAGGACAAAAAAGCACGTAACGCATATGAAAGCCCAGCTATTACAAAATATGGAAAGCGGTCGCTTGCCGATTTCATCAGCAGTCAATAGGGATTCCACGACGTATACTCCATATTCTGAAAGTTGGGTGGATACCCTTGAATGCTTATTATTTCAGTGAATACACGGAAATCGAGTTCGCTCGTTCAAACAAACATTAGTCCATCGGATCAGGTGAAACCAATTACTTGCAAGGGACCCGACTAAAAACAATTTAGAGCACAGCAACGCTAGTTTTCATTGCCTTTTCACATTGTTCATGACACACCGACATAATCGAAAAACGCTTATTCCAATACGGGTCAGAAACCGCCTTCTGTTTTGGAATATTGACGTCATTTGGGTCGAACAAGAACACAAATTACCATTACGATGGCGTAGCATTACGATGATCTACCAATATTCAACAATTCCCAATTAATTATGGCTGTGTCTTCATTGTCATTTTACGTTCCTATGTCTCGTTAACTGCAGCGTTTGCTGCCCAAATTATAATAAATGTTTTCAAACATTATTATTGTGCACGTTCTAAATGTCTTTTTACGCATGAAATTGGAGTCGATATCTGAAAACCATATAACAGGTTTTGTAATGTTTTTGTGTCAAACATTTCAGTTAAATTTGTATAGTTGAATTTTGGTGTATTTAGTCATACGTTTTTAGTATAAATAAAGTTTTTGCTCCTTCGCGAGGCAACTCAAACCGACGGCAAAGCGCTTGCATAAGTGACCCCTGTAACCGTCCACATGACTAAGTGCTTTTGCTACACATGCTAGCTAATTGCTTGTGAAAACGCGTTTTAGACAATTTGTGAGCGGGGTAACAAACACAGGAAAATTGTTTTGATTACCCAACAAAAATTTTGAGGATGTGGTTAGGAAAGTTAACGTTTGTTTTGTATTCCTATGTTTAAACAGATATCTATGTTTACTCGTCCTTATTATACATGTACATAAACAGTGCCTTCGTGACTTTTGTGTGTCATATCTTGAAATTTTTCTGCAAAAAATAGTTACGAAACGACTTTAGCGGAAGCCAAGACAGTTTCACGGCCAGCGGCGAAGCGTGCTACTGTACGTGAACATCTGATGACGTAGTTATAACAGAATGGGCAGGTTTGTGTAATGACACAGACTTCCACACACGCCTCCCGTCAATGAAAGTGTTGAAGAGTAACTTAGACCTTCATAACACAGGCATGTGTAACAAACAAACAATTCCAAGAAGCTTCGTCAGTTAAAAGCCAAGAAGAAGTAGTGGCCACAGAATTTGACTGGTGGTTCAGAAATTTATAGGTGTTGAGCACGAGATAATAATTAATACAGTAAGTAGGCAGGTGACTGCGGGGAGTAGAAATTGGTGTTGTTAAGGGAATGTGTCAAAAACCTTGACAAACTTAACGAAGAGAGGATGCATGGTTGAACCTTTTGGCGTGATACCCAGCGACTGGTACCTGGAATATGTCATCTGACAGTTCTCTTGAATTTTGTGTAATGAAGTTGTCTACAAGCGTTGAACTTTTAAAAGCCGTAACTATAACTGTTTATGATATATATATATGATATATGTGGCTTAAATACAGACTTCTTGACATAGATTTTCAAGAGTTTATTTCATGTGTTTAATTATAAATGTACTTTACTGCTTATCTTGTCAGAGTGTTAGTATTAATTTTATCGTTGGTAGAAAGTTCATTGACTTTTATTGATACCGCGTTCAGATGCGGATTTTTTATGAGACGGCAAAGAAGACGTCGGATCATCACGCAGATCTGATGCTAAAGAGAACTCATGTGCGAGAGGAATCAGCCCCAACGCGGATTTGAACACGTCACCTTCGTGGTCCCAGTCGAGCGTTATGCTGTTGTAATGAACTCCCATTCGAAACAAGCTAAAGTTTTGGAATTAAAAGTCTGTCAATAGCTAATTAACACGTGCAGGTTTTACATGTTTACGCGTGCGGGTTACACACGTTTCAGTGGCGGATTTAGGGGGGAGTCAAGGGGGTCATGCCCACTCCTAAAATTTCTCCCAGATTCCATTTGGCAGTTCGGGAGTGCGAATATCTGACGGGCAAAACCATGGCTAATACTCTGCCCTGGCCCTCTATAACTAAAAATTCTGGAACCGCTCCTGTGTTTATGCGTGAGTGCGTTCGTGTTTTACATGTTTAGGCGAGCTTTTGAATATGATGCGGCTTCCGATTCCCGAGCCAATGAACGAAGGCAGTACATTCACAAGGTGACTACGATTGCGTAATTATACCCCCACTTGACCCTCCACTCACGTGTAAAATTCAGACTTGTACACGAGAATGGCTGACAGGCAGCGAATTGACGACATTTTGAGAGAGCTGCAGGGCTTCATGTCCACAACTCCCGGCGATTTCAATGTGTAACAAGGACTGCCATTAGGCAGGCACTTCGTGTCAATCAATGGCTGGGGGTCAAGCGCCTTTCGGGGTTGGACTGAAATGCGTTCAGGGGGGTCGCTTTAACAGTTACAAAATATATTAATTCAGTCAACACAAATGTGTTTTCGTATAAAAACTAGTGACAGACTTGGAATTCCATACAAAGTATTTTAAACGTACTTAACTGGTAAAGTCACAGGCCTTAATTTCAGCGAATGCCTGGCACACAATGACGAGAATTTGGCGATCTATCATAAAATCACAAACACACAACGGATCTTATTGTTTTATACACCCGGTAAAAACGGATAACTTTAAAGTCTATCCCATCTAACAATAAGCCAAAAATCCATTTTTCAACCTCCAAAACGATAAAACTGGCGAGTGTTCACAAAGCTTATTTTCATCTGTCTTACGAATAATCAACATCGCAAAGTACAGGCGCTGTTCCGGCCAATAACATGCGATCGTCATAGTTGAAAAGAGCGTACTCATGAGGTTAATGACCTAGTTTCATGAATGAGTGCAGTTACCCGATGAGGATTTTACAATGTTATAAAAGTCTTGCTATTTATTTATTTCCGAAATATGTCGTTTTCACACTTTTTATCAATTTCAAGTAATAAACCGTTACATTTAAAACTGTTTTCTTTTACTATAGTAAGTTCAGTGGCGGATCTAGGATATCACAAGGGGGGGGCCAACATTTTGTCCGACTGTAAGCATTTGTGCAAACTGAACCACAAATGTAGATGCGCATAGCACCGAATGGGGGGAGG